>JAVJIF010021848.1:0-97018 GCA_038442645.1 Agave tequilana | reverse complement strand
CCCCCACATAATTACACATTAAAATAGTTTCTTGTGTGAGACTCACACGTAACTGAGCAGGTGACCATTTAATTTATTTCTTCTATATTCTGAGTCCTCTACTTTTGGCTTGTTTTCACGAAAAAGATTTATTCCTCCACATGGTGCTCGGTGATTGTTTGGATCTGCTTCCTCGCGCCTTTTAAAAGCGGTCGTCGGGAAAAGGTCCTCCGCTTTTAAACCGGTGCCGAACCTTCGCTGAAAAGACGAAATTACCTCTGTGGTTCCGTCCGTTGGCAGGGACTCGGGATTGCCCGTTAGATTTTGTGCAGATTGGTCATTTTGCCCGCCTCGCGGTATATGCGGGGCTGTTACGGCGATATTGACGGGAGTTTTTTTAGAGACGTTTCCGAAATGTCGAACGGATAACGATCTGGGGTTATTCTGCAAATCACTGCATATTGCGGTCTTTTTTTGATAATTTCGCACAAGGAGGAGGAGCTTAAAAAAAAAAGAAGGTGAAATGTTCGGTATTTGGTAAAAAAAATTAAAATATTTGGTTACGGGCATGAATTTGCACGGGGAGCCTTAGAATTATATATGTTTGTAATAAGTAAATAAATAAATTCACAAGTGGGAAATAAATAAAAATCATTTATTTATTGTGAAGAAAAATTTAAAGATTATTCAATCAACTGAATAGTTATTTATTTACAAATAAAAACGCTTCAAGATTTTTTTTTTTTTTTTTTTGCTTGTCAGAATACTTATCTGCAACATTACCCATGTTAAATCTTCTGGGACTCAAATACGAAACCTCCTGCACACACAAAAGAGGGGCGATGTCACTCCACGATGGTTTGAATACCAAGTCTCGTTGTTGTTATCCGCCGTGGGCCACCTTCCTTGAGCTGGAAAAAGAATGGACCATTGGAGGATCACCCTCCCCAAGAGAAAATTGATCTATAATTTTTTGAGTCTTTTTTACATTATAATCTTAATTTACTTAATTGTGCTAATCCAAATTCAAAGTTCTGTTTTGACTATTCTAATTTCTAAGTGAAAGTAAATTATTAGCCTAGAGAGAGACTTTAGGCTTACTTACAAGTGAATGCCTTGTGATTAAGGAGGATACTATGCGGGCCCCCATTAAGCCTTTGGACCAAGCCCGACTCAGATCAGATGGGCTGCACGCCTCAGGTCTATTTCCCATTTGGGCCTTGAGATAAGTGTTGGAATAATAATAGGAAGTTTTGGGCCTCCAGTTTAAGTTTTTCTTCCATTTGATCTGCAAGATAGAAATCCAGTCATATTGATATCGAATTAACTCAACCGCTGACGGGAGTCGGCGACATCTGGGGAGCAAACCGGAGCTTGGGAAAAAAGGTCTGCGAGGCTATATTTGAACCAGTGACAACATTGTGCTCTAACTGATTCAGACCAACTGGTTGAACAACTGCACTGGTGTACCATGTCAACTAATAGCCGAATCATAGATCTAACAGATGATTGTATCAAATCATGCCCTTATACATGGAAATTAACGAATTATTCTTCTATTAATCATAAGTTGGATTGAGCTTTGAAGATCAACTCAAGTCACTATGATCAGAGCGAAGATATTCATGTAAAACATCAAACAGATTGTGCTTTCTTGTATAAATCATGAAAAGAACAGATGGATGATTGTAAAGAATTAGGACAAAATTGGTTCGTGTTCTTTATTTATTAGAAAACAAAAAGAAAACTACTCGAAGATAAGTAAAGCAAGTCTACGAGTAAATTTCTGCTGTAGATTTTGCAAATATTATCAACATTGTAAACGAGAGGTGTGGCTGCTAGCTTTAGCCTATAGATCAAGAAAACTACTTGCAGGTAAATAAATATAACCAAGAATATCGTAAAAGAATTGCTTCAAAAGATTCTAAGATTTGAAAATGTGAGCGTAAAACAAAGAATATAATTCACATATATGGGACAAATTTTTTTTTTAAAAAATAAGTGAAAATAGAGGAAGATGATCACAGGATTTGGTTCATGTGCGTGAGCCACGCACACATAAGATGATCAATCTTGTGTTGACCCCTAAGATTGACTCTCTTATTATATTATAAGAAATCCAAAAAATTGAAAGTATTGTACTCTTAAAACCCAGCATCTTATTCACGAGTCAACGCAACATTGATCACTTATAATATGTGTGTGTGGCTCACACACAAACCGAACTGAAGAATACAAGGGTTATTCAAACGGCCTCCAATCGTTGCTTTTGTCTTCAATATGTTCAAATTTTGGACATGTAAGGAATATTTGTAGCTAGGACCCATGTTTCTTAATTGCGAAAGATTTAAGAATTTCAGACCCTAATAGAAGTAGGATCCGACCTATATTCTCCGAACCCTAGTCATGCTGATAACTAACTCCCATTGATTGGAATTTTTCCAAGAAAATACGAAAAATATAGCATAAGTTTTCTCATAAGAAGTTTAAAATTTGACAAGCGAATTTTCAAATCTAGTTACCTACTAAATTACTCTTTTTTAAACTTAGTTACCGACTAAATTACATCAAACATACCTTGCATACTCGGCCCAACAATAAATCATACCCACGGAATTATATGGCAAAAGACCCGACCCCCTCCTGTTATAACGGAAAAGAAACTCTCGTGGAGGAGAATGAAATAACTAACGTGCACAGATGAATCATGGTAATCTAGCCTTCACAAAACTGTTAGATGTCTACATGCATAACTTTCATACACCGTGGGCCCTCCACGTATCACTAGTCGAGCTTGGTGGGTTTCTGTGCTCAGAAACAAGTTGTTGTGTAACAAGCGCCTCTTGGTGTGTCCTGTTGGCAGCCGCCATGATAATTTTTAACTATATTAATTAATTAATTAATTAATTAATTAATTAAAAGACTTATTTAGTTGTAGAGTTAAAAGTTTGCAATTAAATAATATTAATTAATCACTTACTTATTATATCTATCAAATCGGTTCTTTACTTCTTTTAAGAAATTATTTTTCCTTTGAATTGACTTTTTTTTCCCCTCTTTCCTCATATGCTTTATAAGTTTAATTTATGTAAACCATTCACGGAGATTTAGAACATGAGCATATCTCATATCGGGTCCACTTGACCCGTTTAAATTCGGATCGGGCATGAGTTCAATAACGTTAATTTATTTTAATAAACGTGTTTGGGTAAGACGAGTATAATACTCGAGCTTGACCTGAACTAGTTAGACTATAACCCGACCCAATTGCCACCCGCATTCTGACATGACTTGGTTTCGCCCTGGCTCAAGCTATCAGACTTGCGTTGGTTCCAAATGACAACACTCGTTCCTCAATCATTCAAAATTCAAAAAGAAATGATATGAGCATCTCAACGAACTTGTTCCCTGTTTGTTTAAGCGCTTTGGGCTTGTTTTGTTAGAAAAATTATTTGAGAAAACTGACAGTGACATTCAGTCCATCAGTTTTTCTTTAAAAAAATTCGTTGGTGGCCCAATGCCATCCATTTTTCCACCCGTTTTCCACTAATTTTGTGAGAAAGCAAAATGGGGACTTCGCTGACGTTTTGACAAAGGGGGTGTTTGGTTGCAAGGAAGTGGGCGGAAGTAAGGAAATGAGAAAGTATAATTGCTCACTTCCCTATCTATCCAAACACCGAAAAAGGAAAATAAGAAAACCTCTTTCCTTTTCTCTTTTCTCTTTTACACAACCATTTCCTCACTTTTAAAGTGCTATGGTTAATTTTGTGGTCATGTAAATGCCATTTGTAATAAGTTGTAGCATAAAATAGTTAATTTTTGATTATGTAAATCTCACTTACATTCTAGTTATAATCTATTTTTTATTTTTCTTAATTAATTTTTATTTTAATATTATTTTGCGGTCAACTTTGTGGTGAACTTTTCTACTTTCGCTTTCACATTACCATCCAAACACCAGAAAAGACATAACATTTTTCAAATCACACTTCCAAATAACATCCAAAAACCGAAAAACACTACTAACCAATTCTCAAGTTCCAAAAAAAAACTATTACCAATTTTTTCACTCTTCTTACCTCCTCACTTCCACCTTTAACCAAACAGGCCCAAAGTCAACACTATTTTCTCAGTGTTTAAATTTTTTCAAGTAAATAAGATTTTATAAAAGTGAGAGAAACTGACACCGACACTAAGCTCTTAAAAAATCTCAGTTTTCCTCTCTTCTTTGTCATCCAAGCAAGCCCTAGGGACCTTGATTTGATTGATGGGACGTTTACGAACAATATTTGGCCACCCTGACCTACCCTCTGAGCCACAACTTAGAGCTCGGGTCTGTTTGACATCCGATGAGGACATTCAAGGAGAAAGATCTTCAAGCATGCTTTTTTTTTGTCTTTAAACTTTTTTTTAGAAAATTCTTCGGGCAGATAATTAAGATGCTTGATAGTTGATATCACATTATAATTGGTTTATAACTCGTCCGTTTAAAGTTTTCTGATGCCCAAGAAATTAAAAAGACAATGGATTTTGACATCCTTGCACCGTGTGGTGGTTAGTTTTTCAGGGTGAAGATGACTCATTCTTCTTTATTTATGAAGGACTTTTTTTAATGGGCAGTGACGAATGCATGATATTTTTTTCATTATATTCTTAAATGTAAAAAAAAAAAAAAAAAATCAGTGTCGACGTAAATATAATAAGAAAAGAGAGAACAAATAGGAAAAAAAAGTTAAGTTGCCACTTGAGTTTAAAGCTCTAAATTATTTTTATTATTTTAATTCTAATAAAAATAATTTAAAATAAAGAGATCATATAAAAAATATTACAAATTATATATACTACTTCGATATTGTTTATAAATTGCAGTGTGAATTTCGCTCACACTGTATGTATGTGTGGGTCCGCTCTTGTCTAAGGGTTATGTTATATGTAAAGCTTGCCCTAATATACTATTATTACTTAATTATAAGTTTCTTATGACTACTAATTAGTCATCTACTGGAAATAGACATGTATGAACTGAATGTCATAAAATAAAAATGTTAGTTTTAAAGTCCTGCCAATGCACAACAAACATTAAATTCTTTTCTAATTAAAATTTTCTAACCGTTGTTAGTGTTGGAATATGAAGAATATATATGTGAATCTTTAAATTGAATTATGGCGAGATCCGTTGATCGAATCAATTGGATAATGGTTGGAGTGTGTTCTCCTTCCATTGGGGATGAACATGGTATATTCACATGTTCAATTCCGACTTCGAATGAATGAGATATTCAAGTCTAAATTGTCTAATTCAAAGTCAAAATGAGACTAAAGGTAGCTAAAAGCATTTAGTCCCACATTGACCATGGGATGGAAGCTTGTAGTGTTTAAATAGAGAAAATTGATAACAAAGGGAGTGCCCTTTGGGCGATTGGGAGGAAACCATGCCCGCACAAGCTTCCATTCCATGGCCAATGTGGGACTAAATGCTTTTAGCTACTTTGGAAGTCACAGATTTTTCTGAGCCTTCTTTCAGAATGAATTTTGCAGAATCTCTTGAAAGTTGCTTCAGAAACCGAGTTGCAGATTTCCTACTTCCCGTTGTAAGTCACTTCTGTAACTGAGAGAGAGAAAGAGGATCTCACTTCAGAACTCAGAGAGAGTTGAGTGCTGGGTGTGTTCTAATTAAGAGAAAGCCGGGCTCTATTTATAGCGCTCCGGGAAGGGCATTTTGTCCGAATCCAACCGAACAGTTGCAACGGTTCGCTCCGGGAACGTTGCTACGGTTCGTTTCAACCGCAGCAACCGTCCAACTGCCGCGACGGTTTACAGACAGCCGTTGCGCTAGGCGGTTCGGATCCGGAGGCGGAGCGGGTATGATCCGCGTGACTCGGTTCAAAAAGAACCGGACCGGGTAGGGACCCAGACCCGATCCCTATCCCGAGCCCGGCCGGCCGCCAGCGGCGGCGCGCGTATGTGCGGGCATGGTTTCCTCTCAATCGCGCGCAAAAACTCCAAGTACCCAAAGGGTGAAAACTCCAATTACCTAAAGGGCACGCCCTTTGTTCCCATTTTTCTCTATTTAAATACTTCAAACTTTCATCCCATGGCCAATGTGGGGACTAAATGCTTTTAGCTACCTTTAGTCTCATTTTGGCTTTGAATTAGGCAAACTTTAGACTTGAATATCTCATTCATTCGAAGTCAGAATTGAACATGTAAATATACCACGTTCATCCTTAATGGAAGGAGAACACACTCCAACCATCACTCAATTGATTCGATCAACGGATCTCGTCGTAATTCAATTCAAAGATTCACATATATTCTTCATATTCCCAACAGCGGTGTGATTGAGCGATTACAGGGAGATCATAACGTGCGAATCATGCAAGTATATAGATCCGAAATATCCGCACCCACGAAGACAGCTCAGACGGGTATAAATATATCTCCTTCTCTATCTAGAGGGGTTTCAGATCAGTTCATAAAAACCCTAGCGGTTCACATCTGTTTATAGAACACCCTAGAAACTTGTAATCGCATCACTTTACTGAATTTATTGTACTTCCCAGACATTATAGTGAATTCTCCCTCTCTCGTGATTTTATTCCTTCAAGTTTTTTACGTAAATCCATATTGTCTGTGATTGCTTTCATCTGTCCATTCACTTACAAACTTTCTTACAACTCATGGTGTGAAATTTTTTTTTGAAAATTTACCTCCACGAATCTGACCTAACTTTCGCATTATAATCCACCACCAAACTATTGAGTTACGTTGGTCACATGGTAAATATGGATTCTAGTTTCTATTTTTTATTAGACAAACATTGACATCGACGAAGGACCAGATTGTTTACCAGGATGAGTGAAAAAAGAGAGGAAGAGGGTGTTCCTCTCTCTATGGCGATTATTTGTCGCCGGATGAGAAGTTATTCCACCATGTCAACGCCTCACTGGCGTCGACATGTCAGGAAGAGGGAAAGAAACTCTTCCTCTCAAATTTGCGACGGGTGAAGCAAGATCACGAGGATCGAGGCATGGAGAGGAGGGAGAGAGAGAATTTTGAGGATTATTTTTGTTTTTTCTCCCTTCTCCCCGCCTTCCCGACGCCTTCCCGTCTTTTCTAGCCCATCGACGGCGGTAGGAGAGAAAGAACCTCTTCTACCGTTTATTTTCTCCTCCCCTCCCTCATCCGCTCTTCCTTTCTCAGCTCATACTCAGGCCCCAAGTTCCAGTCTGGATCTCTCTTATAATTAAAAAGAAAAAAGAAAACTTATTTTATTAAAACATGCTTTTTTTTTTTTTGGTATACTATGTGCTTAGACTTATTTCATAATGATCACCTCTCCTTCTTCTTTTTACCTTTCGCCAATGGACACCCGAGAGGTGTTCGGTGAAATGCGCCCCCTGGAGAGAGAGTAAACTAATAAAAGAAAGAGGACAAATGGTCTCCTTGTTTCCTTCATATTTAAGTTGGTAAACTGCAAAAGGGGCCTTAAAGATGCATGCATATGCGTGCATACAATAAAGTTATTAAGATTAAAATAAAACAGAGTAAAAAAGTGAAACTCAAAAGAGAGTTTCACAATGGTGAGCTTGATCAGCTCATGTAGGCTCTATAGCACACAGCTTGGCCAATCATTCAATATGAGCTTGCTTTTTACCATAGAATCAGTTGTTAGACTTAGATTTTAGGTCAAATAAATGTGATGATTCAAGTAGAATTTGAACTCTAAATCTCTTAAACAAGCACAAGCGACGTTATTTGCATGATAAAAATCGCTCATCGATTTGGTTAGTATTTCTAGGCATAGTGTGTTCCTCATTTTATTCCTTATTTTGTATTTACTTGCGGTAGTTTCATTTTTCTCAACAGTATTTCATTTTAGAAGTCCAAAAAACTTTGTTTATTCTGACACTACAAACTCTTTTAGGTATTCTTTTCTCCTCTTTTTTTAAGTGATATGTGTAACTTTTGTTTTGATCCTTGACATGAATCTATTGATGATTTGAACAGTGTCAATTTTGAATAGTCTATTAATGTACACTACTTTGAACCTAACATGGTGACTCATTATTCAATATATGTGGTGGAATCGAAGAGCATACGAAAGAGATCGGAATTTTAAAATGTGATTTGGATTTTCGAGTTTGAGACTTCATTCTTTGTTTAAGAAGGAATTATCACATATCACTCTCATCTACAGAATCACAACTTTTGCAATATTATGTGGATTATTAAAAAGTAATTTGCATCAAATTACCCACGAAAACACATAAATTATTGTCAGATTTTTTTACAAATAAATTTGTCACCATAGATGTAAGTTCCAACATGAAAGTGGATTGTAAGTAATTGTCGCGTAAAATCGAAGTTGACATATCAGTGAAGAAGGTTATTGAAAAAGATTTTATTTATCATGATAGGTCTAAGTGAACAACCCCAACCATACCCCAACACCCCCACACACACACACCCCACGCCACCCACCCCACCCCCCAAACACGCGCGTAGGGGTGGCTATCGGGCGGGACGACCCACTTCGACCGGCCCCAATTCGCCCTGCACGAATCGTCTGAGTCGCACAGAGTGAATATGTGTTCACCCGTATAGGGGCGGATCTAAACTGGTTGACCCGTTCTGTGTATACGGGACTGGTCAGATTCGTCTCGTGACGAATCAGGTTGGGAATAAATTTTCCCGACCCCCCTTCTTCTTTTTTTTTTTTAAAGTCTTATATTATTATATCGCTAGGAGGGGAGAAAATTAGCTATGACCTTCTATCTTGTTTTTTTTATTCTTTTTAAACTCTCGACGGCCTAAAAAAGAATCATTGTGGACAAGTCTCGGCTAAAATAAAAAATAAAAAAAAAATTGAGACGGATCCAACTCCTCTGGACGAATCCGAGAAACGAATCGGGTCAAGAGACACGATTCGTTCCCCGATTCTTTGACCCCGTCTCGTTGGATTCGTTACGAGACGGATTCAACTCATCTCGTAACGGATTCGTTGGGCTAACAGGAAGAATCAACTCAATTCGTCCCGTTAGCCATCTCTACACGCGCCTAAACCCGTAAATGGAAAAAAAAAACTTTAAATAAATAATTAAATAAAATAACACACATAGCACATAGAGAAGCTTATTTTAAGTATTTGAACTGAAGATTTTCACAATCAACCCCAACCTTTTGAGCTGCATTCTAGAAGCTTTTGCCTAATATTATTGTGACCCAAAAGAGTTAGGGGCAACTTGAGGCCTTTCAGCCATGGAGTTTATAAATTTCGCCTCTTTTGTACTGTCTCTGCAGCATATGCCTTCGATCCGAGCAACAAGAATCTGACACCTTCTCCTTCTGCGGAAGGTTACAAGTGTAAAGCTGATACTTGTGGTCCATGGAGTAATTTAATTTTTTTTAGATAAGATAGTGATGTAGACTCCTCGGTGTTTAGTAACGAGAACTTAATAAAAATTTTCAAGATAGAAAAATATAAGCCTGCATGAAACATCATACACAATTTGATTAGTCAAAAGAAAAATTAATAATAATAATAAATCGATCAGAACGCACTCAGCGAAGTCGTGACTTCTCTCCTCCATCGTAGTTATGTCATATGCAGCTTAAACCCGTCCAACCCTAGGTCGGATCTCCCGTTAGTATCGTCGCAACATCTACAACTTAGATTCAGCCATCCCGTGATTGGGATCCCGTCCACTGGAGCCGTGGCATCTCCCCTCTCCCGCATTTGTGGCATTTGTAGCTTAAAATCAGTGACCATCGACACGGTATTTCGTGGCATGTTCACACCACCGTAGTTGGGGTAAAAATCCGGTCACCTCTGGCCAATCACCCCCTTTCAGATTACTCTCGTCGGCCCTTACTCAGATCTGAAAACTCTGTAAAATTCCTTGACTCTTGCCGGTCTTTGCCCGGATCTGAAAGCTCTGCAAAAAAACCCTTACTCATGTAGGATCAAATTGAGGGTTCATCATCATATGGACTAAATTTGCAGCTGACCCATGGAGGAAAATTCTCCATCAAGTTGGTTTCGTTCTTTCCTCTTAACTCGCAAGAGGGCAGCATCTCCAAAAATTCAGATGCTCTTTCGTTGATGCATGCATGAATTCTACTCCTTAGGCCAAGTATATTCCATCAAACATATGGGACGCCTGAATATGTGAGGCCTTTATTTTCTTCAAAATAGCAATTTTCACATTTTGTGGCTTGTTTCTCCCCTAGTTCCAAGAAACCAGTTGAAAGCTAGACTGTGACATCTCCACTAGAGAGGTAATCAATTACACTCAGGGCAAACATTAATTTGGTTCTACAAGTTTTAGAGGGAGGAAAATTTTGAGGGAATAAAATAATGGAATGTTGTTGTTCTCTCATCATCAGATTTATCAGTGAAAGCGTCAAGAATAGGGATTGATAGGTACCAAGAAATATCAAGCCCTAGAAAATGATATGCTGCCACATTTTCTCCAAAAAATAATTGAGCTCTTTTATGGTGTTTTGTGATGTACAGTTTGACCTCTTGTTAACTAAACAAATTCACATCGCCCGCGGTTAGTATTGTGGCTAGATCATGGGCTGTTAAGAGATTCGCTTCCTATCGGCCTCCGCATCAAAGCCCCACACGCACGACATATTTAATTAAATATAGTTCCGACAATTGTGACTCCGGTATAAATTATACAGTTGAATCCTGATGTATAAATGTTCTATGCGGAACACGTATCTAACTAGTCAATTTAAATTAACTTAGATATTCTGATAACTTCATGGGCAACAATATCGTGTGGCTCAATTTGGATATTTTCTTTTCTTAATTAGTGATTCTCTATGAATTTTCTGCTAGTTTAAAGGAAACAATGAGTGATTTCCACATGGGCCAATCAAGGAAACACACCAATTTAACTACTATTATCTCTGGAGTTTTTAACTCTTTTACACGAAGACAAACCAAGACTTTGCCATGCAAAGCCAAGCCAAGATAGATTAGGGTTCGGTTCATGTGTGTGAGCCACACACACATACAATAAGAGGGACAATCCGGCGTTGACACGTGGACTGATCCTCTTATAATATGTTGTTTGTGTGGGCCTCACACACATATTATAAGGGATTATAAGAGTTCCAATCCACGTGTCAACGTCGGATTGGTCCTCTTATTGTATGTGTGTGTGGCTCACACACATGAACCGAATCCGATAGATTATGTGTGTGAGAATTGAAAGCTCCTTTGTGGAACACAAACTGATTTTAAATAGATATCCATCACTCAATCCACCACACACACACCCACTACTTGAATGCAATATATTCCCCTCATCTCTCCTCCTCTTCTCTCTCCCTCCTCTCCTCCAAGAACATGCTTCCAAGAGCTGAAAGCATCTTCCACATAGGAGAGGAGGGGACACCAGAGGAGTCTAACAAAAGTGCAGTAACCAGTAGTAGCTGCAGCAGTTGCAGGGGACCGCCCGGAGGCCTAGTCGGCCTCCGGATTTTGATACAGCACCACCGGCGGGCATCCAACATCGTCGTCAAGTCTGCGTTGAAGTCGTGCGAGCTGAACTCCGTTGGCTCTCGCCGCATCCCCAAGAGCTGGCCGGAGTTGGGATTTTTGAAGGCATGCTTGTTTTGCGGGAAGGAGCTCAGCCTTGAGAAGGATGTTTACATGTACAGGTTGAGATATTGATTGGTTCTGATCTAGTCTAGTTAATTTTGAGTAAAGGGAATTAGGTTCTCAGATTGAACTATGAAGTTGGATTGCAACCAATAAATCTAAATCACTGATTTTAGACCAGTCAACAGTAAAATGATCTCTTGAAAATGTTTCTGAGCTAAGTGGTTATCCTATAATCATTCAATCACATAGTTTTAAATGGTGTCATGGGCACGTGTTCTCCTTGTGAATCATACTCATTTCTGTTTTCTCTCTCTCTCTCTCTCTTTATATTTCACACTCAATAGACAAGAGTTTTGTGTCGGTGCTTGTGGAGAGGCTAAGAATAAAATCCATGTTTTTATGTTAAGGCAAATGGAAGATTTATGCCTAATGCTTTTGTTGGTTTTTATTTATTTTGCTTCTCATTATTTTGGACAAAGTTTCCATTTCTTGGGATTAATGCAATCTTACTTCAATTTCAACCTTTGCTAAATAAAATATCAAAAATAATAATCATGTTCTTTCTTGAGTTTGCTTGCAAATTTCATATATTCAAGGTACTTATTTTGTAAGGAAATTCCAGTTCCAAAATACTTTGTTGTGTGATTATATTCATTAACAATTAGTTAATTTTCTCATCATTTTTTTTTATGCAGGGGTGACCAAGGATTTTGCAGCGACGAGTGCAGGTCCCAACAAATTTTGTTGGATGAAAGAAGAGAGTTTGAAGCATCCAAGAGAGAGTGGCAAAGAATCCAACGTCGTCAAAATGGTGCCATGCCCAAGATTCCAGAATATTCTGGCCGGAGGAGAAGGATCACAGTAGTGGC
Source organism: Agave tequilana (assembly GCA_038442645.1). Lineage (NCBI taxonomy): Eukaryota > Viridiplantae > Streptophyta > Magnoliopsida > Asparagales > Asparagaceae > Agave > Agave tequilana. The sequence continues at coordinate 84,547 of JAVJIF010021848.1, read as the reverse complement.
TTGACTAATTGGTGATCTCAAATAAAGATCAAACTTTCTCTTTCCTTGGAGAAAAAAAATAATATCAGAAACCAAAGATATATTTTCAGAACTGGTGGTCATATATTCACACGTAGATATTATATCTAACAAGCATATGAATGAGATTTTGAGAGGATTGTAACAAGAACACATATATCTTTTTATTAGATATTTTATTATGGCCCAAGATTGAAGTACAAGATAAGAAGAGAAGAGAAGAGAGAGAGAGAGAGAGAGAGAGAGAGAGAGAGAGAGAGAGAGAGAGAGAGAGAATACAAGAAGAATAAATAATGATAACCTACGAGTTGAATTTCCCTACAACCTGCACAAAATTTGTCTCTTATCACTCTGCTTTGAGCCACCTCCCATTTTACCAAGATCCCACAATTTCAAAATTATTTTCTGGATGTCCATTGAAATCAGAGTGATGTGTGTGAGGGTGATCAGTTCAAGTGTAGCTTTTCCTTTGGTTGTTGGGGAGTTGAGGGAGAAAGGGACAGAGGTGGAGGATGATGGATAGGGGGATGGAGGGAAAGTGATCATGGTGGGAGGCCAATCTTGGTGGAGGTGATAATGGAGTGCAATCATGAAGGTTGTGAAGAATTTGAGAGGATGCCAAGGTGAAAGATTCCTTTGTGTGTGTGTGTGTGTGATGCTTTTTCAGTTTGTTTTGTTACTTTAATAATTGGATGATTGTATAAAGTTGGTTCTAAGCTAATACCTAGGATTACTTGTAGCCAAAACGATGGCCTCATCAGTTGATTTGATACACACACAGTGTTATATGAGATTTTGAGGTACTTGATAAGATATTATATTTTCAGTATTTGATTAGTAATTTGAAAGTGGAAGTGAAAAAGTTAGTCACAAAGTTGATCATAAAATAATATTAAATTAAAAAATAATTTGAAAGTGACTTTTTAAAACTGTAATTGGACTGCATATGAGATTTACATGATATCAAAATTAACTGTTTTGAGTTACAACTTATTATAAGTGAAATACATGACCATAAAATTAACCATAACACTCTGAAAGTGAGAAATGATAGCGTTTTAGAGAATTGTTTATGACCAAAATTTTCGAAATAAAGATTTTTTGGGTAGAGACAGGAATTAATACCCAGAAATAATTCACTATTTCCCCCCAAATGAACTGTTGTGTCTGCAGAATTAGCAACGTTTAGTTACAAGTCACGAAACAGTACAAGTGTTGTCTCAGTTATCACGGTAGCTCGTGAGAGTTTTCATGGCACATTGATGTTGGAAAGAGAGAGTTTACTATGGGGAAGTTGATTAGGATCGTCGAGGGGTCGTCGAGTGATCGCCGAGGACGAAGACGAAGGAAAAACAGCAGCAGAAAACAAGCAGCAGCATCAGAACAGGTTCTCCGGTCGACCGGGCCGGTCGACCGGACGTGCACAACGTGCACAAGTGAATCTCGGTCGACCGGCCGGTCGACCGACTGACTGTACCCTAACTCTCGGTTAGAATCGGTCGACCGGCCGGTCGACCGGTGGAAGGGTTGGTCGACCGTCCCGGTCGACCGACAGTCGGGTTTGGGCTGAAATCTGTAGTTCGGAAACCTGTTGTATTTAAGGGGCTGCTAGTGTTTTCTAGGGTTTGTAATCTTGTAGAAGATCCTGGAGAAGGAACTGCTGGAGCTCTCTTGCATTCAAAGAGGCTGCCAACAAGTGTAATCTTCTTCCAAGTAAATTAAATCTCTCTCTGATTGCCCCGAGGACGTAGGCACGTTGGCCGAACCTCGTTAGATCTTGTTTTTGCGATTGTGTGTTCTTCTTGGATTTGTTTTGGGTTTGTTTTTGTGCTGGAGATTTGTGGGATCCTCTATCGGTTGTTGTCGGTGCGCACAACAATTGACCTGTATTCTCAAACTGCGTGCCCTCATGAAAGGCAAGCATCTTCAATTGCCAGTAACTTTTCAGAGCGCATGCAATCTCATCCTTGACACACGTTTTGCTTCCATATGCGAATGATGCCACAGTTTTTTCTCTCTCTCTCTCTCGTTTTAATCCTTTTCCTCTGTTTGCAGGAAACTGAGCAGAAGAGAACAGTGAAGAGACAAAAAGATGGATTCAACAGTTCTGGTCACAAAGTTACTGACAGTGAGGATGTAATGTTGCTGGAGATGTTCAAAGAGGAGGAAGGGGAGCTCTCGTGGTTCAGTGCTTGGGAGGCAACTGTGGGGTTAAAGAGCCTCATCTGAATATGTAAATGGAACAATTTTCTTCTTGTGAAATGATGTTCATATATCTAATATATTTAGTACTGCTAGGTTTTTTTTTTTTTTTTTTTGGCCATTTGTTGGGTCATTAAGGTTGAATAACAATGATGGATGGCTGCATGGTAAATGGCACACCTTTGTATAAACAAACCCAACTGTATCAAGCTAATTGGTTAGGTTCCCATTTGACCACCCATTGATTTGAACGTGGGTTGGGGCTTGCAACAAGCCCAGGACGTAGTATAGTGTGATGGCATTCTCTTTTACCTCCTGAAGTCACTTTGTAGGGCACTCAACACTTGAAACGCGAATTCTTAGTTGTATTCTTCTTTGGAAGAGAGGAGGCAGTGTGCCTGTTAGGATCAGACCTATCATTTAAAGAGGGTAGTAGAAAGAGAATCCGCCTATTTTCATTCGACGTTCAAGGGTGCCCAATTCAGTTGGTAAATTCGGCTACCCAATTTGTGTTGATTCAGGAGAAAACTCACTCAGCCACCTTTATGATACAGAACATGTGATCCTGGAGAAAACCTAGTCAGCCACATTTCTTTCTTGTTCATGTCATCTGACCTATTGGCCTTCAAGAATAGACCTGACCATGGTTCCGGTTCGAACTGGCGAACCGAATCGGAACTGTGGAACGAAAACTGAAACCAGACCGGACCGCCGGTTCCTCTGTTCCAAACCTAACGGAACCGGGCCCTAGCCGGTCTTGTTCCAGTTTTAATTTTTTAATAACCGGAACTGTTGGTTCCGCTTCAGGAACTGGCGATTCTAGTTCTTGAACCGGGTTTTTTTTTGGCCCTTTGCTGCTCAGCAGCAACGGGTCCAGGAGCCTAGGCTCGGGGCAACGAACCTAAACTGAAACCGGCCCACTCTAGTCCGGTTTTAGTTCCTCATATGGAGGAACTGGGAACTGCCGGTTCCAGAACCAGAGTCAGATCTATTCAAGAACCTATCTTGGAAGACTCTCCCTTTGTATAGATATTCATCATTCATTGAAGAATATGCTCAAATATTTCGTACTATAACAACTTTGAAAGTAAGGGCATTTGGTCTAGTGGTATGATTCTCGCTTAGGGTGCGAGAGGTCCCGAGTTCAATTCTCGGAATGCCCCTCTTTTTTAAATCATCTCATTTTTTCCCCACAACTAAGAAAGCTTCTGATTCAAAGTCTTCTCATATAAATGCAGAAGACTAATGAGGACCTCACTCTGAATAACAAAATTAACTCCAGGGCTTAAAAGGCAAGCAAAGGGTGGAAGTATGTAAACTCTGCATGTGTGAGGCAAGCAAAACCTGCCAGCAGAGAAGACTAAAAAACATGCAGTGGCAAGTTGGTAATGTTTTAGAGAAGATTCAATCATTCTACTGCTTGACAAACAAACTAAGCTTACAATTTCAGAGCTGGGATTGCTTCACATGAGAAGGATGGTTTTGTTGTCCTTCATCCCAATTGAAAACAGCGTGCACGTAATGAGTTATTTGTTCTCTTTTACTTGTGCAAATTATTGTAGCTATTGACTAGAGTTCTAACAGTGCTTGAATTAATGCCACCATTTCTCACATAGTTACTGATTTGACCTAGTTTTCTGAGTTTATTTTAAGTGTGAAACTAGCCCATAGGGTAACGAGGCTGGTGGGCTAGACCATGGAGAGGGTTGTGTGAAGTAATGGATCTGTCCTGCTTAATTAATTGTTATGGTTTGTTTTATTTCTCGGGAGAATAGTTTTATGGATGGCATTTATAGCCCATAACTAGGTCCACCAGGATACATTGAAATTTTGTGGGGAAATACAAAGAGAGGATGCATTAATTGTATTATGGGTCTTGGCTTGTGAGCCCCCCAATACGGTTTATGTGTGTGAGCCACACACACATACAATATGAGGGTCAATCACGCGTTGACACGTGAATTGTAACTCTTATAATCTCTTATAATATGCGTGTGATTATAATATGTTATGTATGTTATGTTCACATACATAACATATAATATGTTATGTATGTGAACATAACATACATAACATATTATAATCACACGCATATTATAAGAGATTATAAGAGTTACAATTCACGTGTCAACGCGTGATTGACCCTCATATTGTATGTGTGTGTGGCTCACACATATGAGCCGAACTCACCCCACCCCCAAACAAAAGAATAGCCTTTGCGTGCATGATTTCCCTTTTTTTCCCCCTCAAAAGGGTAAATTATGAAACCCCCCTTCTACTATTAGGGCTGTTGGCCCAAACACTCTTATGGTATAAAAACTTTTGTTTTGCCCCCTTGGGGGGCTGACGACGTTCACTTCTCCGTTTGTTGGGGTCACATGCACGACATGTGACCACTTAAACATCCTCGCCATTGTAATTAATCAAAGAACTCCTATTTAGATTAATCGCGCTACTTAATTCAAAATTTATCATGTCCCATCAGTTTTCCCATTAAATGCCGCTCTCTCCCCAATTGTCTTCACTTCTCTCCCTAATTCTCTTCAATTCTCTCCAGCGCTAAATCTGTGGATGGAGTGAGGGAAGGAAGATGATCGGCCCATTTATCATGTCCCCAAATCGACAGCCATCGAACCCTAAATCTGTCCCCAAATCAACACGCAGTGTAGGTTTGTCATCAGCACGGTTCACAAAAGGTTGGTTATTCCCTCTTTAATTGGTCATCTCACTCAATTTCTCTCTTTTTTTTCTCTCCTTTCTTCTTTCTTTCATTAGCTCTCTCTAAATTGCTCTCCTTCTTCTCTGTGTAGAGCACTAAGTTGCCTTCTCCCGTAGACTCCTGACTCACCCTAAATTTCTGATGAAATCCACAGTTGCATCCGGCTCCTCAAGCAGCTGTTCTTGCAGACCACGAACTCGGTCTAATTGTTGCCCCAATGGAGACCATATTCTTTGTGGGTGTGGAATTACAGTCGTTGTCCGCTGCTCGAAGACTTTATCAAGTTGTGATAGACATTTTTTATGGTTGTATGAATTGGAACAAGAATCACGGCCATAATTTCTTTAAATAGGTTTAAGATGTGAAAAAGGGTGATGCGTTTGAATGTGATAACGTGCTTCTGATGGCCAGGTAGAGGGATTGAATAAGAAGATTAATGAACTTAAGAAGAAGGTTAAAAAATTGGATGATATGTGTGTAGAGAAGATGAATTATGTGAAAATTGGTGGGTTCTCTATATTTGTGATGTTGTTTGTGTTACTATTCAAGAGTGTGTAAATTAGACCAAGTGTTTGTAGTGAGAAACATGTAGTATTTACAGGGTTAGGTAGCTCAATGAAGAGCATATATTGTGTAATGTGTATGTGCAGTTTGAATGACTATCAGATGTTTTATATGTTCTGAATATTCTGGCAGGTGATCTAAATGCATCACAATTATATTAGACTCCTTTCTCTCATTACTTTGAGCATCGCATCAACTGATGTGTCATCAAATATAATTCTCAGTGAAGTATTTAAGTCTCGCAAATGCTCTTCTCATCAGTTCCCTCATATCTCAAGTTTCTCAACGTCCAGTCAAATTAGTTAACTCAGGTATTTCATAGTCCGGATAATCCAAAGTCCCACCAGTTTATATAAGATGAAAAATATAATGAAAAGTCCTACCATGATGTATCTCAAATCTGTTCAATGTATTCATATTAACCCTGCAAATCAATAGCATACAGAGACATAAAATTTAGAGAGGTGAAAAATTAAAACAAAACATGAAAAAAAAATGAAGTGACAAAATCATTTCCTCCCTTTAATTGGTAACAACAGAGGGCCTGTTTGGTTAAGGGTGAAAGTGAGGAAGTGAAGAAGTGAGGAAGTGGTAATAGTTCCCTTTGGAATTTGGGAATTGGTTAGTAAGTTTTTCGGTGTTTGAATGTTGTTGGGAAGTGTGGTTTGAAAAATGTTATGTCTTTTCCGGTGTTTGGATGATAATGTGGAAGTGGAAGTGGAAAAGTTGACCACAAAGTTGACCGCAAAATAATATTAAAATAAAAATTAATTAAGAAAAATAAAAATTGGACTGTAATTAGAATGCAAGTGAGATTTATATGAGCAAAAAATTAACTGTTTTGTGCTACAACTTATTACAAATGAGATTTACATGACCACAAAATTAACTGTAGCACTTTGGAAGTGAGGAAAAGGTTGTGTAAAGAGAAAAGAGAAAAGGAAAAGACATTTTTCCATTTTCCTTTTCCGGTGTTTGGATGAACAGCGGAAATGAGAAAAGACACTTCCCACTTCCTCACTTCCACCCAATTCCTTGAATCCAAACAGCCCCAAACTAGAAGTTGTTGGGATTTGGATCGAATAAATAGTCTCACATCGGCTAGACGTGGGATGGTCTTGGGTATATAAGGATTTGGATAACTCCACTTAGAAGGCTAGTCTTTTAGGATGGTGCCCAAAGTCCTTCAATTGGTATCAGAGGCATGCTCTCGAGGAATTTAGTAGTGGTGCTCCTTTACAATGGGCGCGCCACGCAGTATAGAGGAGCGACCGACTGCAGTCGGCTAGACGTGTGGGGATGGTGCTGATCTTTCTATATAAAGATTTGTGCCACCTAAAAGGTTAGTCTATTGAGATGATTCACCAAGTCCTTCAGAAGTAACACAAAGTTACTAGTGATTAACAACTCTCAGGTTAGTAAAGCCCCAAGTCCTTCAGAAGTAACACAAGTTACCACTGATTAACAGCTCTCAGTTTAGTAAAGTTGGAGGACCACACTCCAAATACAAAATTGTAACCACACCCCACTGCTACACCAGATTTGGACCATGAGTACTGCACTAAACGCTTCAAAAAAAATTAATGGCACACTTGTGAATATTTTGGGGCTCTTTGCTCATTTTTGGGGTGGCAATAACCGTAACCGTGCCCTAATGGAAGCCAGAAGCTGAAGTTTCTCTCCTTTCTGACTGACTAGAGAAAACTCCTTCTCAAAACCACTGTCCAAAAAATTCTCCCAACCTCTAATACGATATTTTTCTTCCCTTTCTCCAGTTATCATCAGTGGAAATTGGACCATCAGCAATGTCGACTCGCCTCAAAACCTAGTGATCTGCTGGCTCTGGAGGAGAGCTTCGATCCTCCGTTGCTTTCCTCGGGCCTTTGGGGGGTGAGTTCTGCCACTGTTCTTGATGCTGAAAGTTAGGGTTCTGATTGTAGATCTCACAAAATTTGTTTTTTAATTGGGGGCGTGCGAAAAGATTGGATGTTTTTTTGAGTCGGGGATATGGCTTGTTATCTGATCTTAAGTGTGCTTGTGAAATGGTAAATTTTTTTTTTTAATTAATAGGAGTTTAGCTGTCGTGCACTTGTACTTGAATCGATGAAGGTTCTAGATGCAAGATGCTATCTGTGGGGAAATTTTGGCTGTTAGACTGCTGTTGTTTCATTATTTGGATTAACACGACTAAGATCTTTGGATTAGATTGCTTTGGTTTCTCTAAGGAGTTGTTATTAGATGTCTTCTCCGGGTCGGAATTACCTATTTTATAATTTGATGCATTTTTTGCATAAAGTTATAAATTATGTATATGATTAAATGAGCCTAGTTAGCCTAAATTACTTAGATTTTTCTAAGTCCCAAGTATGAGACTGATTTGATAGTTGGAGTTGCAAGCTGTAGCTCTGGCCTTTCAAGTGTATTCATTTCAAGTTTTACGAATAGCTCATTACCTCTTGAGCACACACCCACATAGATGGAAGCAAACAAGAAAAACGTGAAAAAGATTTTTTAACTTTCTAGCCAATGGAGTTCAAGATCAGGTTGTAGGCTGGATCCTGACTAATTCCATTTGTCAGCCCCATGAGGTTGCCTGAGTGTTAACCATGTCTCTTAAACTTTTTTTGTTTTATCAAAAGAGGACAAGTTTTCCACTTGGCAATGCAAAAAAAGATGAGAGTGTAATTATTTGCGATTATCATAATCCAGGGATTTATAAAACTATTGGCCACTAAATGCTTCAAAAGTTTTGACTTTGGATTTCCAGTAAAGAAGTGGAGATTCATACGTTGCTTTAGACCCACCAATTTTGGATTGGGCACCCCACTTTGAAGCGTCTAGTTTTCAGCAAAACAGTTTCTAGTTTCTTAGAAACCAGCTTTAGGTTTCTCAGAAACCTTTGGAAATAGAGGCTTCTTTATTTCTAGTGATTTCTGGTTCTAAACATCGCCTAATCATATTTACATGACAAAGCAATTTATATAACGAGTTTTGAGGGGGGAAAAAAAACATAAATGGATATTTTTGTTGTAGTTTCTTTTGAGGAGTTGGTGTACTGCCATTCATCCTACGCCTTCTACATTATTTTTCTTAAATAAAGAGGCATTATAGATGTCTGCATGGTTCCTTGAGGAGTATATATATATATCAGAGTGTATGTGTGATTAGTCATTAGATATCTTTTATGAAAGTCTTGTTGGTTTGTTTCATGCTGCAATCTTATTTCCCAAAATGGTGGATTTTAAAATCCATTATATATTTAATGATTGCAAGTTGGTTATCAGCTCTAGGATCAACAAGGGTTGCCTTTTTTCACACATCACAATTGTAATATTTGGTTGCGCTTTTAGCAACAATATATTTAAAACCACAATGTTTGTAAGTGAAATAGCCATCCTTGATCGAAGTATAGTGATCTAGAGGATCTTGCTTGGAGTAAAATCTCTTGAGGCTGATGGTTTCTATGGTGCTTCCTAAGTTTGGCCAATTTAGCTCACATTTAGTCCAATCTAGGATGGGTTATTTCCCATATCAAACTTAATTACGGATGGAAACATGGAAAAAGAGCTTTTTGTGACTCACTGATCATTTATGATAAAAAAATTGCGCTGAGGTGAAGTAATCAAAAGTAAATATCGCAAATAAAATTAAGCCAATCAAAGTAAAGTAAGTGCACATAACTAAAAGCGTGATTACTTAAATTGATATACCTTAGAACACAACCAGAGTTGAGAAGGATGATTATATTGACCATCAGTTAACAAATAAGAAGGTAAATTTTACCAAATGTGCTTAGCTCAGGTAGTATAGCACTTCTTTTTGCTGTGGAAGGTTGTTGCTTTGAGTCTCATGTCTCCAATAGGCATGTCAACTTTCAAATTGAAAATGAAGGGGCAAAATATTGCTTGCTTATTAGGCAACAACTTGAGTTCAGAACGCATGGAGTGTACTAACTGCTCGTGGAGACTCATTATAATCACGTGTGCAACAAGACCAACTAGAATTGTGTGGCAATAATTCTCTCATTTATTGTGCGGAAGTAACTCCCCCAGCCACCCTGGCACACACCCAACCACACCCACAGACACACCCCAGGGTTTTCCTTCTCTTTTCTTTTCTTTGGGATACCTCTATCCACATTGTATTTCCTCTTTCCTTGTGATGTAAGCTTATGTGCCTTAAAATCTGCTCATGGCCGAGAGGTCTCATTCTCATTGTCATCTAAGCTATCAATACAAATTTTAATAGTTTGATTATTTTCTCTTAAATTAGAATTTTCTGGGATTATGTTCCATGTTTATCTCCAAGTCCCAATGATCTTCCAAATTGGCATGTACCAAAACGTGTCATCTCGACAGGACCTGTTCCATCTAATCTTTCTTTTTGGACCATAGTCAATCTTTCCAACCATGGTTCACAGTCGCGGTCTCGGCCGCCGACTTGGCGGGCACTGAGTCAGATCGGTCTCGGCGACTCGGATCGGTATCGGGTGATACGCGCAAAACGCTACATAGAAAGCTAAAAAAATTATAAAAAAATCACGACAAATCTTAAAAAAATGTAGACATCCACATTCATGTATCACATGTCCAAAATATATCACTTAGCACACTAAATATAAAACGAAAGTATAAATACACGCGTCGTCGGTAGAAGCATATCAAAATACATGCACAATATAGTAAATTGCACAAACTACATTCATAAATACATGCTAATATAGTTATTTTCACATTGAATTGCGATAAGGCACAAAATTATCATCATAATGCCGAGTCGATCGAGTCAACTCCGATTCTCAGCCTAGTCTGTCTCTTCTGAGTTGAGTCGACCGACTCGTGACTCGAACTCGTCTCGGAGCGGGCCGAGACGGATACGACTCGGCCGACTCGTCTCCGACTCGGCCAAGTCTTTGAACCGTGTTTCCAACTCATTTGCTGTATGCCTCAATGAATTGGATTGTCTCTATGAGTGTTTATATATCAGTTCTTCCACTCGACTCTAGAGCTTGAGTGTTGCTTACTTGCTTATGCTCTTTTCCAAAATGCACGTGTCTCAAGTCAAACTATAGAATATGGATTGATATATTCCATGAGATGCAAGCAATACTTTGAATGATGGTTTATTACATGTTCATTATTGACAGAATTTTATGGCTGTCATTTGCAAGTTCAATGCCGCGAAGGATTTTAGGTTTATGTTGGTTCTCATCATTACACCTGACTTGAATTGCATTTTGAATGATATTTCTATCAACCAAATTAAAGGTTTATGAAAGCGGCAAGCAAAGATGTGAGGAACATGTGATGAAAACTATACTTCATTTATCAGAAATATGTTGAAAATATTAAAAGGAATTAATATGATTCGTTAATTATTTATAAAAGTCCTGTACAAATGACTTGCATGTGATCAGTTAGTGATTATGTTCCTGGGACCCTTGGTGCATCTATTTCTTATCGAGAATATTCTAGTAGTGCATGTTAACAAGGGAAATACAAATGGATTGATGCATGGTCAAACGAATGATTTTATCATACATTTTTGTCCCTCGATTTGCATTGACGCATACATATATGTCTGTGCATTTAAACCGTTCAGATTGGTTAAAGAAAAAGGTATATTTCTGCATGCTTTGTTGTATCTAACCTATCATAATGAAATGGTAAGATTGAAGGAGGTATGTGCATGGCGACAAGATATCATGTCAACTGTCAAGTGTCTGGCATGGGAACCTTCTGAAAAATTGAAATAGGATATTACAACATTTTATTATAGTGTAAAATAAATGTGTTTGCACTCATATATCAATGTTAACGAGCATCTCGTACTAGATAAAATTGATAAATATCATTACTTGACATGATCTTTAGATCTTTCACTTTTAAGTGTTGACATTGAACTAGAAAGGAGATATCATATTGAATGATGACTTGGTATGACATTGGAATCTTCGGGAGTGTCCTCAAAGATCCCAAAGTGTCTGGCTCTATGTTAAAAAACCAAAATATGAAGTGTCTAGCTAACAATGACAATGTCTATGAGTAAGGTTTAGTAAAGTGGAAGGAGGCAAAATTGTCGTTTGAAAGAGGGCCTTCTATTACTATTCACAATTATTAGTAATGATGGTAGTACTAAGCAGTACAAGTCCTCCTACTACCACTGTACTACTAATAGGATATTTCATGAGATGCAGGTCCTCAGTGTTGGCAACATTAGACATCTAAAGACACCATAGATCATATTTGGGTAAAACATGACAACCATTATGCATTTTCTGTTTATGTGCCGTTTCTTGGTACTTAATTCTTTATATTACGGTTTGACTTTTTTTTGGGTAATATTTAAGATTACTCCATCCATTGTTGGAGGTATCGCTTGTTTTTACCCCAAAATTTATTTTTAATATTTTCCCATCTTCCATCTGTTTGGAATTTTATTATACTCATCTAATGAAATTCCTAATATTTTACATTGATGCAGTGTGTTCCTTTTGTAATCAGCTATACTTGTGGAGTCCTGAACATGCATCACTAGTATTGATTGGTAGAATTATTTTCCTCTTTGGACTTTCTCTTTGTCATTACTTTTTCTGCTTCTTGAGAGAGTTCAATCCAATTTTCTGGAACAGCAAAATCTCAAACATTCTTTGGTCACTTAAGAGAAGCACGGATTTTATACTGTCATAGTATGGCATCATGAACTCGTATAGCTCATTACCATGTCAGAGCGGGCTGGTGAATGGAGTACACATGTTAATAATTTGTGGAAATATTGATAAATTCACAGAACTGTGATATCATGGATACTAGAAAAGATGGACTTGGCCCTGCAAACCAAAGGTTCATGCAGGTTCCATCTACTTCTACAAACACCAATTCTAGGCCTCCAGAGACTACTGTATCAAGTAATGTCAGGCCTGTGAATTTTTCAATTCAGACAGGTGAGGAATTTGCTCTTGAATTCATGAGAGAGAGGGCAATGTCCAAGAAGCCCTCTGTTTCAAATTCATCCGGAGATCAAAATTATGCCACTGGTTATATGGATTTAAGGGGCATGCTAGGAATCTCTCATACAGGATCCGAATGTGGGTCTGATGTTTCAATGCTTATGAGTGGAGACAAATCACATTTTAATGTGATGGAGAAGACTAACCTCTCGGAAACTGAAAATAAAGATCGATATGCTTCTTCAAGATCAGAACCACGAGCATCATCAGGTGTTTCTCATGGTTATTCTTCTTCGGGTACATCTGATTCCTCATCAAAGAAAATGAAAGTCCTCTGCAGTTTTGGTGGTAAAATCTTACCCGGCCAAGTGACGGGAAGCTGCGGTATGTTGGAGGTGATACACGGATTATTCGTATTAGCAAGGATATCTCCTGGCAAGAACTCATGCAAAAGACGTTAATTGTATATAACCAACCTCACATCATTAAATATCAACTTCCAGGAGAGGATCTTGATGCCTTGGTGTCTGTTTCTTGCAATGAAGATCTCCAAAATATGATGGAAGAGTGCAGTTTTATTGAAGGTGGTGAGGGATCACAGAAGCTCAGGATGTTTCTCTTCTCCTCGAATGATTTTGATGACACCCATTATGGCTTAGGCAGCATGGAGGGAGATTCTGAAATCCAATATATGGTTGCTGTCAATGGGATTGATCCAGGAGTTGGGAAACTTCAAGTGACCGTGGATTAGCAAGCACGTCAGCGAGCGACATGGATCAGTTATTCAATCTTACTGTCGAAGTTGACAGGAATGCTGCAAACCGAGTTGCAACTGAGTCAACTGGGATCCACACTGCACCTTTTTCTGGCAATTTGGTACCATCTACAACAGCATCATCATCATTGCGGGCAAGTTTATCAAGTGACCATGATCCCTATACGCACTCTTACCAGGCACACAGGATGCATTATGTAGAAGGTGAGCACTATCCAGTCTCTATCACACAACCACCTGATAATTTCCAGAACGTAAATAGCAGAATCTCCATCCCTGGATCTGTGCCATCTGACTATGATTATAGTTCTCAATATGCACCCCTCGGGGCGACTTCTGCTCCATTGCCACTTCATGATCTACTATCTACACGCCAATGCTTTGTGGAAGAACTACATGGTACTGGAGTCCACAATCAAGGGGTGAAAGAATCAAAAATAACAGTTGATAGTTCAATGCAACAGAAGAGTGAAAATGAAAACATCCAACCTTTGGATAATGAATTTACTACATCCTTACAGCAGCATGATGATTCAGTTTCAAAACATAGTGGGAAGCAGCAGGAGGCACAGCCATCTTCAGTTGATGCTAATTATGCTGATCAGGATTCTGAATTTAATGAAGATGACCAATATGCATCTGGTGGAGTTTTTACTTCTGGGTTTTCTGACTACGATCCTGTTATAACTGACCCTAGCTATGCAGATCCACCTTCACGTCCTGCAAGAGTATTTCATTCTGAGAGGATCCCTAGGGAGCAGGCTGAGTTCATGAATCGCTTGTCCAAATCTGATGATTCTATTGGTTCACAATATTTAATACTCCAATCACGATCTGGTGAAGCTCAGGAGTCTATTGCTGAAGGTGTTGATCCCTTGCATGAAGGCAATGTCGTTTCTCATAGTGCTAAGTCTGCAGCTGCAAAACCACCCCTCCCTAATCCTGCAACCGTAGAGGATGGTTTACAGCAATTTGAAAATAATGAGGAGTTGGCTAACACAATCATACAAATGAATAAACTGGATCCTATTTCAGCTCCAGAAGGATCAGAGACAGCGAAAAACCCCGCTCAGCCTGTAGGTGAGACGGTTACCGGCAAAGGTTACTTCAAAGTTCGACATGGTGATAGAAGAGAAGCAGCTGAAGGGGAAAGCTCACACACAAATATTGGAGCTGCTCCTAAGCAGCAAGAGAATCCTGTTAACGTTCTCCCAGATATCCATTGGGAGGAAATCTCTGCCAAGGCGGCTACTGAACAGGCTTCAGCACATGTCTGGGATGGAAGCTCTGCTGCAGCTGTATCTCAAGCAGAACCATCTGTTCCGGTCCCTCAGAGGAAAGATATTCTTATTGATATAAATGATCGGTTTCCTCGTGATCTGCTATCTGATATTTTTTCAAAGGCTAGAATTGCTCAAGATTCATCTGGTGTGACCCCCTTCGCAAAGATGATGCTGGAATCAGCTTGAACGTGCAGAACCATGAACCAAAACGCTGGTCTTTCTTCCGAAATTTGGCCCAAGATGAGTTTGCACGCAAGGATGTTTCTCTTATGGATCAAGATCACATAGGTTACTCTTCTCTACTTACAAAGGTTGAGGAAGGGGTTCCTAGGCCATACAATTTTGCTCCATTGGAGCATGAGGGAGTTGATTTGGGTCACATGGATTCACAAATCATTTTTGATGAGGAACTGCAACGAGAATTATCTGGCACCATTGAAGATGACACAAATGTTTTACGCCCAGGTTATATACCATCACAGGCTGCTCATCCTCACTTAATGGACAAGGGTGTTGAGGATTTGCAGGTGGAGAATCCTTTTCCAAGGGTAGGAGAGCACATACAGACAACTGACTCAGCTTATGAGGTATATCTTTCCCCCCTCGTTCTGTGGTATAATTAGTGCATTAGATCTCGGCCAATGTGTGTAAGATTTACTAATTCGTTGATGACTTTAGGAGTTGAAACTTGCAATTGGGGAAACTACTGGAACTGTACTCGATGCTTCTGTGGGTGATATAGATATGAGTAACTTGCAGGTATTATGCTTGGCATTTATCTGCTAAATTGGTGAACACCAAATGTCTGTGCTCATCTAATAGTTCTTTTGAAAATATTATTATTTCCAGTTTTCCCTGAATGAAACTAATCTTTTATGCACAGTATTATGTGTCAGTTATTATTATTAGATGTCAGAGCATATCCACAACATGTCAAGTGTCAGATGCTATCATGTTGCAAGAACTTTAACCTTCCTAGAGGACTCGGCTTAAAATGTTTCAACATAAATTGTAAAGTAGTACATGGAACTTTTCTTCTTTTTTTTTTTCTGATTAATTTGGCAGTTAATCCCTGACATCGTATTTGCTACTTCTGTTCCTTCTTAGCATCTGCAGTGATTTTTGAGTGATTACCATGGTCAATAAGGATGCGTTGAAGTGTTTTAGCTAAACCAGGATTTATATTCTGAGGATCATCATTAGCAACTTAGAATTGCTCACTGCCTTCACGCCGTTGTTTCTCCATAAAGAGGGAACACATAAAATGGATAAAATAACTTTTCAACTATATGTGTAACCTAATTTTTGTCAATGTATGAATTACTTCTGATAGTTGTAGATGACTATAATTAATATTTGGAAGTTTCCTTGTTCAAGAACTTATGCTTGTTGCTTGATGCTACTTTTTTCCCCCCTTAAACATATATATGATCTAGTTACCATTAATGACAAAGATCAGAATATATTGCGATCAGCTCATATATTGAGATTTGAAGTTCTATGTTAAAGTGCAAAAGAATTTGAGAAAGAGTTTGCTATTATGTACTGAAACTTTGCGGTTGCTATAGCAGAAGTAACATGAGAATTTTTCTTATACCCATTTAGTTTATTCTCAAAGTAGTTTCTTTCTCAGCCCTAAAAAAGGGAAAAGAAGGAAAAAGAAAAGAAAAGAAAAGAAAAGAAGAAACCCTTCAATTGGAGCAATGGGGAAGGACTCTTATCACTTACTTAACAAATACCTTGGAGCACTTTCCTTGAGTCATGTTTTGTCTTAAGAAAGGGACAAGTTCAAGTTTATGCTACTTGCAACCAACAGATTAAGCATAACTGTGAAACAGATGAAACATTAGGATACAAGAGCTAATGTTGTCTTAGTTCATATTCGACATTATGAAAAAGTAGGATGTATCGGAGGAACTTGTACATTTGATGGCAAACGCTCTTTGCCTCGACTATTGCTTGTATGACAAGAAAATAGATGCATAGTGACAATTTGAGGAACTTATTTAGTTGTCATTATTCACCAGTTTAAGTGGCTATTGAATCCGAAGTATGAAGTGAGACTAGACAGGGAATAGAATGAACCAGATACCCATGAAGTCTTAGACTGGTTTCTATAGAACTAAATATCCTGTGTAGTATTAAGTCTGAATTCATTAGGGCCTTAAGTAAGTCAAAATTGATGAAATTCGCTTGGGATTAACAAGTCTTATAAATTATGGTTATCCTCAGTAACTTTTTATCCAAGGTGCAACCCCCAAGAATCATATTCTGAGGATTACACTTTGGATCAGCCTACAACTAATTGTTAATATACCGAACTTGATAAATTTAGGCCAAACTCAAGTTCTTTCAAGTTCTAGAGTAACTCTGTACTTACCTCATGCATGATTAGAGAGGTAGTGTTGAAAGTCTTGAGCCTGGCTAATTAAATTGACTGTTTGTTAACTTGTATGAATTGCTCTTTTGATCAACTCCTAATAATATATACACGTTGGTGTGCCTCAGTGTTACCAGGATACTTAAAATTTAGGTTTTATTTAAATGTATCGGGCACAGGGACACCTGTAGGACACTCCAATGACACTTCATAATAATAAGGTATGACAATATCACAATTTTGTTGCAATCTTGGAGGTTTATATTCATGATACTAACAGTAGATTGTATCAGATGAAAGTCAAGGCTATTTTGTTAAATTTTGACCCAATTTCTTTAGTTGATTACTCATTACTTATGTTGCACATCGACGTGTTTAAATGGGTACGACATGCCAAGAGATGCAAAATTCTAAAAAGTACACAAAACACAAGTTCAACACGTGCATCCTTTTTGACGTGGCTTCCTGATATGACTGTCCATGCTACATAACTCATTAAGTGCATGGCTATGTACACATTTGCACATTATGAAATATAGTTCTGTTTGTGTTTCATATTTTTGGAAACTTTATGTGTCGAATACTTGAGGATCCGAGCACTCGACACTCTCAAATCAGGAGGTGTGCACTGAGGTGGATTGGATACAAAGCTTGAAACCCAAATTGAACCAAAAGGGAAAGCCATTAATAGAGTCTGGAGTCCAATCTTATTAACAATACGTCCAATTATCTCTCCTACACTATGTGAGACTAATTATAGACCCTTTTTTTAACAAATTCTCCTAATTGTGCCATGATTCCCACTTTGACTGTATGTGACACATATTCCATCAAATCCCCTGGTTCGCGTCAATTTTGAGCTCCTAAGCAATCTTATCTTCAACTTGTACCAAGTCTTTTTCACTTCCTTCAATGGCCAGCAAGGTGAACTATCTTCACCCCGTACAAAGTCTCTTTTGCAAGTAGCATGACATACTATAAACCATCTATTGGTGGAGATAAACCAAATGCATCATTACTCCCCATTTCGAATTGAACGCCGTATGAACCATGAGCTATGATACAATTAGATAGATGGCAAGATTTTTGAACTGAGATGGATTGGGCTAATAAGCTTGAAGTGCAACTTGATCCATAAGGGGAAACCCCTAATGGAGTCTTGGATGATTGGATCCAATCTTATTTAACCATATGTTCAATTAGGGTTGAGCAGCGGTTCGTTTTTTTTCCAAAAATTTGAAAAATCGAAATTGAACCGAATTATGTCCTAACCAACCAAATCGAACCGATTTTAGTTGAGAACCAATTTGAATCGAACTGAATTTTTCGGTTCGGCTCGAAAAGTTCGGTTGGGCCTTGGCCCAGATAGTTATTTGGGGCTAGATATATTTATTTATTTTGGGCCAGATATAATTATTTATTTTGGGCTAGAATTTGTGTTACTTTAGGCCAAAATTTGGGCCAGATTTATTTATTTATTTATTAAATTTATAATTCAGTTTCTCGGTCGGTTCCGTTCGGAAATGTAAAATCAAAAACCGAATCGAACCAAAATTTTCAAAGTCAAAACCGACCGAACCGAATTACAGTTCAATTTCGAACCGAATTACAGTTCAAATTCGAGTTCGGTTCAAAAATTCAACCCGGTTCGGTTGAACTGATTTTTTGCTCACCCTAATGAGGACATCACACCGCTTAGATGACGATTCGATTGAGTCTATTCTAGATCCAGAAAGCGGCGTACTGCAGTCCTTTGATTCTAGTCTTGATTTTAGTCTAGTTTTATTTTAGACTTATTTTATTAAATAACTGTTGTAGGTGTTTCTTTTATATGGGCGTTTTGTACCACATCGGTTGTTTCCTGAAAGTACTTTCTTGTAAAGCCTATAAAAGGCCCCTTCCTAGACTTCTCTTTTAAATTATTGAATGATTAAAAACTTTCACAAAATTTCTGTTAATTCTTGAGTTTGTTTTACTCTTGAGTTTTGAGTGAGATGTCCGTGCAAGGGTTGAAAACCTAAAATTCTATCTTGTTTCCCAATTTCAAATTTTAAATCCTAGATTTGATTTGAAAGTGATTGTGATCCAGGCTGTTTTACATCAATTTGGTATCAGAGGTTTGGTTTTAAGCCCTTCAAAAATTTCCCCCTTTCCAAATTTCTCCTTCCTCTCCAAAAACCATAGGTTTAAATCCCCAGATCTATTCCAAAAAAATATATATACTAGTAAAATTCGATTGAAATTCGGTCAAAATTCCAAAAAAAAAATCCAAATTCGCACTGTGCATCTTCTTCCTCCCTTCTTTTCTCCTCTGCAACTCCCAAGTCCCCACCGTCGACTGTCTTCTCCATTAGAATCCCCTATCTCCATCATCATCGACTGCAGCAATACCATCGCTCATGCCAAACCAGTCCACCTCGATCTTCATCTCATTCCCCAGATCTGGTTGGTAATGACAGCTCCGCCACTGGATCAAATTCCACGACCTCACCACGATGACCATCGCCAGAGTTCTCTTCCCTCATCAGACCTCCTCTAGGAGTTCTCCCTGCTGTCGCACTCTCCGTCGGAGATCACCACCGCCGACGCAGCAACTATCGAGATCTTCGCTGGATCAGCAACCGCCACCGCCAACCGTCAGGGATCATCGTCGTCTCGTCTCAGCACTGCAGCACTGCTCCTCATCACTGACGCCACCGAATCCCCACAACACCCTACCGAACTCTTCATCCGATTGCAATTCATCATCCATCGCTGCCTCGCCTCCCGGATCTGATCGCCGACGAACTCCTCGCTTATCTTCCCCTCATATTTCAGCATTCCACCTCCGCCAATGCCGGATTTCCATCACCGCTAACAGAATCCAAACCCTAGCTGGAGCTCGGGAAGGGGGAGGAACATCGGATGTGGGTAGCGGGTGTAACCCGATCTCTTAAAAGGAGGAGCATTTGGATCTCCAAGTGGGTCGAATCTCTCTAATTGACCCGAACCCGACCCGCCATTCCTAGAGGCAAAACCCAGACCGGGTTCAAGTGAGCAAGGCCGGCTGAGTCAGACCCGGTTGAACCAGAACAAACCGAGTTGACTCAGGCTGATCCAACTTAGCCAGAGCAACAGTTCTGACTCAGTCCAGACAATAGTTCAACGCTTTTGAAGGCCGTTTAGAGCTCGTTTCAAGCCCAAATCAAGCCATTTTCGAAGCAACAGATTCGTGACAACCAGTACTACGCGCCTGTAGCAGTCACATACAGGTTTAAGTTACGGTCGCGTCCCAGGTAAGTTAGAAGATTCTGTTCAGTTATTTCTGCCATTTAATGGAGATAGTTCTTTCAATCTGTCGCAAGGTAGAACCTATTGACTGCTGCCCGCAAATAGTGAGTTGTGTGATTCTAACCTTGAGTGGCAACCTAACTTGATATTAATTGTGCAACTAAATTAACTTGAATCAGTAATCTCCTTGATTGATTTGAAATTGACTATGTTAGCACGTGTATTTTATCATTTTTTTCTGTGTTATTTTTTTTTTAATCATGTGTTAATCTACAAAGCTTGAAACTGGTATTATTTGTTATTGATCTGATCTCTGATTCCTTCTGCATAGCATACATCTCACTTTAGGGCAGTTTGCATTTAGGGTTAGGAACTTGCATACCCACTGAAAGTGGTAGAATTTTTTCTATAGGAGAGACGTCTGCATCAATGAACCCTAGCCTTTAGAATAAACTTAAAACACTCATTGCTAGAATGGACCAAATGGACCAACAACTACTAGAGTTTAGAGACCAGACTAATTCCAGTTACACACGACTAGAAATGCTAGAAACCAATCGAAGGATGACTGCGGAAGAGGACGAGTCTCGGGATGACAGTAGGTCAATCAAGCGTGAGCGAGCTCAACCAAACAATATAGCCAATACTGATGCCCAATATATCAAAAGCGTAAAAGTCGATGCTCCTTCCTTCGACAGACGCTTGGATCTCAGGGTTATATAGACTGGCAGTAGTTGGCTATGAACCGCTACTTTTGTTGGCATGACATGTCCGAGATTAAGAAAATTCAGTTTGCCATGATGAAACTAACAGGACAAACCAAACAATATTGGGAAAACCTTGAGAGAATTATGAGATGCAGAAGAAAAGATCCAGTGGAGACTTGAGAATGCATGAAAGAGAAGCTTCGGTTGAAATATGTTCCGCTGTCTTTCAGTCAACAGTTTCTGGATAAGTGGAATGGGTTGACTCAAGGAAACAAATCGGCTACCGGTTACATCACTAAGTTTGTTGAATATCTGAATCAACGCGGTGCAATCGAGTTTGAGTCTCCTGAACAAACCTTATCTAGGCTTTGGTCTGGACTTGGGGGTGATTACTGTTGAGAGCTCATTTCTCGAGGCATTACGACCCTAGAGCAGGCATATCAGCTAGTCACAAATTTAGATGAGTTTAGAGGATCCTACTTTCACCGAACTGATAGCTCTAAGTTCACAACTGCTAGCAAGCCTAGTTTTAGCCGATCCTTTCCTACCCCTGGCAAACCTTCCTTTAGTTCTTTTAGTGTCAAACCATCATGTTTTTTTTACTGCAAAATCGATCACCTCTGAGAGAAGAACAATCAGTGAACCAGCCAAGGTTAACCCGCGACCCAATGTTATAGATGTCAAGGAATGGACACCTTGTCAGCCAGTGCCCGAGTCAAACCAAGACTCTCTTGGTATAAGTTTTCATTAAAGATATACAAGAAGAGGATGATGTCGAATTGGCCGTGTGCCAATAAGATGACTCAGATGCCTCTGTTGAAGAATATGAATTCAATGGTTGCATTAGAACCGTGAATGTGACGAACCTAACTCCTAGTGTCGACCTAGCCCAATTAAGAGTAGTTAGGTCCACCTTAGCTCAGCTTGAGCAACTCAACGACTGCAGAAGAACCGTCATATTTCAAAATTGCACAAAAATTGAAAACAAGAGCTGCAAGGTGATAGTGAATAGTTACAGTTGCATCAACGTCGTTGCCTCGAAGTTAATCATCACCTTAGGGAGGAGACCGGTGAAGCATCCAAACCCCTGCATGGTCACATGGATCAACGCTACATCTATAGATGTTCAGAAGATATGTCAAATTCTCATCCAGTTTGCTATGTACACAAATAATGTATGGTGTGATATACTTTCTATGGATATTGGTCATATTATTTTGGGACGACCATGATTGTTCGACTTAGATGTAACCATATATGGACGTACCAACCAATGCTCGTTCGTCCATAGCGGTAAAAAGGTGAAACTAATGCTGAATCAACTGAAACCACCAACCCAAGAAAAAAAAGGTTGACAAAGGCAAAAGAAAAGTGCTCTAACTCCTGAAAAGAAGAGTGATAAGGGCAAATGTAAGATGGTAATGAATTTGATTAGCCACGATCAAATTGAAAAGAGCTTGAATGAGGGTTCTACTTATGCACTCATGGCTCGAGAGGTTGAGCCGAAGATCAAGGTACAGATCCCAGGGCACATTAAACCAACCCTGGAAGAGCTCTGAAATCTTCTCAAAAGATCTGCCAAGTGAGTTGCCTTTCATGCGAGACATTCAACATGTCATTAACTTAGTCTCAAAAGCAACTTTGTCGAACCTGCCCCACTACAGAATGAACCTTGCATAGCATGCAAAGTTACAACGGTAGGTAAAAGAGTTACTAGACAAAGGGTTCATCAAAGAAAGTTTGAGCTCGTGTGTAGTTTTCGCACATTTGGTGCCAAAAAAGGATGTCACATGGCATATGTGTGTGGATAGCCGTGCAATCAACAAAATAACCATAAGTATCGTTTCCTCATTCCCCGTCTTGATGATATGCTGGATATGATGTCAGATGCCACAATCTTCTCCAAGATTGATCTTAAGAGTGGGTACCACTAAATTAGAATCCGGCCAGGGGATGAATGGAAAACTGCATATAAAACTATGGCTGTATGAATGGTTGGTTATGTTCTTTGGACTGTCCAATACTCCTAGCACGTTCATAAGGGTGATGACTCAATTGTCTCGGTCATTTATCAGTAAATTCGTAGTGGTATGCTTTGATGGTATATTGATTTATAGCTGAACTTCGGATCAACACGTGGACCATCTGAAGCAAGTCCTTCGCACACTCCAAGCTGAGAAATTTTATGCAAATACAAAAGGGTGTGCTTTCTATATAGACAGGGTTGTCTTTCTAGGATTTGTGATTTCATCCGAGGGAGTTTTCGCGGACCTTGAGAAGGTAAAAATAATCACTGAGTGGCCACAATTCTGAATGATTAGGAAAGTCAGGAGTTTTCACGGGTTAGCCACTTTTTACAGTCGGTTCATCAAGAACTTTAGTGCTATTACGACACTAATAATCGACTGTTTGAAGAGCGAGGGATTTCAGTGGACTCCGGCCGTCACCAAGGCTTTTATAGAAATTAAGAGGATGATGACTGAAGTCCTTGTTATACGTCTCTCTGATTTTTCGAAGGCATTTGAAGTAACATGTGACACATCAGGACTAGTAATAGGTGGTGTGTTGAGTCAAGAGAACCATTCCGTTGCTTATTTCAGCGAAAAATTAATTTGACGTCCGATAGCGATACTCCACATATGACAAGGAATTTTATGCGATTGTGCAGGCTTTGCGCTACTGGAGACATTATCTGTTACCGCAAGAGATTGTGTTGTACTCGGATCATGAAGCGTTGAAGTACCTCAACTCTCAGAAGAGGTTAAATGTGGGATGCAACAAATTGGTAGAATTCCTCCAGGAGTACACATTTGTTCTCAAACACAAGGCGGGGGTTGAAAACAAAGTCGTTTATGCACTCAGCCGGCGTGTAATGTTTTGGTAGTTATGAGTGCAGAAGTGACTGGGTTCGAGAGGTTGAAAGAGGAGTATGAATCATGCCCTCACTTTGGAGAAATATATGTCACTTTACGGGATAAATCTGTTCGAGAGATAGACGACTTTCTGTTACAAGACGGATATCTATTTAGGTTCCGTAAGCTATATATTTCACGTACGCCTCTCAGGAATTTTTCTGTCTTAGGAGATGCATGCTGGAGGTTTAGCTGGACACTTCGGCTAGAATAAGACGATTGAAGCTGTTGAGCACATATTCTACTGGCCGAGCTTGAAGAGGGATGTCACCAAAATCGTTGACCAGTGTCGCACGTGTCAACTAGCCAAACAACAAAAATAGATTGTAGGGCCTTACATCACCCTGTACCCAGTTGCCCCCGACAAGACGTGAGCTTAGATTTCATACTAGGACTGCCAAAATGCAACAAAAGTATGACTATTCTAGTAGTGGTTGATAGATTCTCCAAAAGGGCTCACTTCATCCCGTGTTCTAAAACTTCACATGTGTTCCAGGTAGCTGTCTTTTTCTTTAATCATGTTGTTAAATTGCATGGATTGTCCAAAACCATGGTGTTTGATAGGGACGTCAAGTTTGTTAGCTATTTTTGACAAACACTATGGCACAAGATGGGAACCAAACTGAAATTTCCGATAGCCTTTCATCCACAAACTGATGGGCATGCCGAAGTAGTCAATAGAACCTTATGAAATCTCCTTAGGTGTCTTGTTGGGGAAAATTTAAAAACTTGGGATTTAATTTTGCCTATGGCCAAATTTGCATACAATGGTTTTGTTAATAGGACCACAAATCTTAGTCTATTTGAGGTAATAATTAGCTTCAAATCTAGGCAACCAATTGATTTAGTTCCCATGGCTCATCATCATTCTAGGGTATCAGACTTTGCATTGGTATTTGCATCTCATATACGTGCATTACATGAGAAGATTAGAGAAAATGAAAAATAATGTTGATTATAAAGTTTTTACTGATTTATATTGTAGATTAAGGACATTTAATGTCGGAGATTACGTGATGGTCCGCCTGAGACCCGAGCGGTTTCCTCCGGGAACCTTGAAGAAATTACACGCGTGAAGCGCCTGACCATTCTGAATTCTTAAGAAGATCAATTCAAATGCTTATGTGGTGGATCTCCCACTAAACTATGGCATCAATTGCACTTTTAATGCTGAAAATTTTAGTTTCATATAGAGGTACTTTTGATACCTCTTCTGATCTATTCGTGGATGGGCCTACCAGGACCTTCTTCCTGAGAGACCCCCTTACCTTCACTTCCTCCAAAATTATCCTATGTAGTAGAAAATATAGATTCTATCTTGGATGATCAGATTGTCTCTATTAGAGACGGAGGAACACGACGCTACCTCATTAAGTGGAAAGGAAGACCTGATTTAAAAAATTCTTGGATTACTGAGGAAGACTTTTGACAGCTTGACCACAACTTGTTGGAGCATTACGACAGCCAGCAGTAGCTACCAACCACACACTCGACATGGTTGAGTTCTTCCCACCCCGGGTAATTGATAAGGACATCATACCGCTTAGAGGACGACTCGATTTAGTCTATTCTAGATACAGAAAGCAGCGTACTGCAGTCATTTGGTTCTAATCATGGTTTTAAGTCTAGTTTTATTTTATGTTAAATAGCTATTGTAGTAGGTGTTTCTTTTATGTGGGTGTTTAGTGTCACATTGGCTGTTTCCTAAAAGTACTTTTTGTAAAACCTATAAAAAGCCCTCTAGACTTCTCTTTTAAATCATTGAATGATTAAAAACTTCCAAAATGTCTATTAATTTTAGAATTTGTTTTACTCTTGAGTTTTAGGTGAGAAGCCCGTGCAAGGGGTGGAGCCTGAAATTCTATCTTGTTTCCCAATTCCAAATTTTAAAACCCTAGATTTGATTGAAGGTGATTGCGATCCAGGCTGTTTTACATCACACCCCTATGTTCAATCACCTATCACTTACCTACTCTATGTCGGACTAATCTCACACCTTTTCTTTTTACCAAACTCATCAATCATCCTAATTGTGCTAGGCTTTCTACTTTGAGTGGATGCGGGACACATGTTTCAACTCTGTCCCATGTCCATGTGCATGTAACATTGTGCCTAATAAAACTTTACATACTTGAGTTGGGTGTTGATACACCTATCCTTTGAGCATAGGTCCTGGATCACTGCAGGGTGTTAGTGGTTGACTTGGCTAATCATCGCTAACATAAGCTCTTTTAGAAACTGCTTATTCAATTGACGTCGCATGTGAGCTGAAATGGGTGGTATGATTTTTCCAACAGCACTTAATACCCTTGGGTGTTGACAATCTTCATGTGTTCAGAATTGATTGTTGCACTTGTCTCTCTCTTGTAAGTGTTTGCATTTTTTTCCCTCTTTCTAATCATTGTGCAGCGAAATAAGTTTGTCCTGTCTTCAACTCCAAAAACTCTGAAATGTGCAGACGTCATGGTTTAAAGCAACTTTTTTTATGCATGATATTAATTCAATCATCATGGTCCTTTTTGCTGGATTTTTCTCTAAAACATGAAATGGCCAAAGTTGTTTAGATCTTTTCAGGCACCTGACTGTTGTCTATGGAAAAACAGCCACCATAAGTTTTATCACCCTGACAATTTAAGCTAAATGTTCTCTTTGCTTGTTTTGTAGCATGTATACTTATTTGTTAATTGATTTATCTTAATACAACACTGCCTTGAGCAGCTATGATGCTTCAAAGATCATTCCCTACCATGATTCTTTTGCAATTAACAACTATGGGCTCCATTTGATAACATTGTAATGGCTTAATTGATGGGCCGCTGCAATAAGATAATGGCATTAGATAAACTGCTGCAACTATCTGAATTTTCTGTAAGTGGGTATCATTTTGATGGTTGAACTTTAGAATGCTGGGAGTTGCTTGACCTCCTTCTACTTAGATTTGCAAAGTACCCTGGTGCAACGAGCAGATCATTTGTGTATATGTCAGGACTCCTTGTATCAACGCAAACTTGAACATGTGACCTACGGCTGGAAACTCCGAAATTGTGTGCAGCCAAAGGCCTAAAGGAGCAAGAGTATCTGAAATAAATAAATTCAGTAAACCATTTACTGTTTTATATGGCTCATCCTTTTTGTCTTGCAGATTATAAGAAATGATGATCTTGAGGAGCTCAGAGAACTGGGTTCCGGCACATTCGGAACAGTATATCATGGGAAATGGAGGGGCAGTGATGTGGCCATTAAGCGAATAAAGAAGAGTTGTTTTACAGGCCGATCATCTGAGCAGGAGAGACTGGTATGCTTCCCTAACTACATAATTGACGATTGATACTTGATCAGTTTATCTGGTTTTTAGTTTGTGTCATAATTGATTCGACATAATAGTCCCAAATTCATTTGTGAACAAAGAGTTGCTTACCAATTGACATCTTTCTTTCTTGTGATTTCTTTTTTTTAGATGTTAGAGTAGAATAAATATATTTGTTATAGGGTTTCCTTTTATTTTTGTGTTCTCCTAGTTTTTATTAGGATATTTTGTAGTCACCTAATCCTATTAGAACATGTAATTATTTTGTTCTATAAATAAACGATCACACTCTAATTGAGGGCTATGTAGCACGGACAAGGACACTGGACACGGCAAAAAAAAAAAAATGATACGGAGACACGATAAGTAATATTTTATTATTATTATATATAGATAAATTCTCTCCTTCCTAATTTTTTGATTTTCTCTCATACTTTCAAAGAGGTGCATTGTCTTCAACTTTTTAATGGTACTATTCAAAGTAGACATTTATACACAACTTTACTTATGCGAGTAGAATAATGAATAATCAACTTGTCAAAAAATAATCAAATATGAATAATTAGTTTTATTAAAGGTAAGATGGAAAACAAAATAAAATCTAAATAATTTACATTTATAGCTTCTATAATGTAACAAATAAAACAAAAAAATCTAAAAAAAAATCTAACTAATACCTTACATAGTTCATGATGTGCGTAAATTCTACTAACATATTTGCTTATGTCAGAATGATATTTTTTTCATGTTTATTTAAATGACATGTGACTTTTAGAGATTTAATACATAATCTTTAAAAATTATTTAATGCCGACACGGCGTTGGACACGATGCCGACACGTGATATTATGGTTGTTTAAAATCTGATATGGAATCAGAGTGTCTGATACGTGTCGAGTAAGTATCGAGAAAGTGTCAGTGTCCGACACGTGTCTGACATGGACACGACACTCACTTTGAGGTGTCCGTGCTTCATAGATTAGGGTGTATTGTCTTCATCTTCTTCACCACAACATGGTATCAGAGCAGTAGGTTCTATATAAATTAAAAAATAAGATTTCTAGCTATTCTTCTTTGTTTCTCTTTTCTGTTCTTTTCTTTATTTATTAATTTTCTTTTCTTTTCTTTTTCCTTTTCTCTTTCATCTTTTCCCTGGCCTGTCTTCTACTGAACATAACTCCCATGGAAACCCAAAACCGAAACCCCCGGCAACATCCCAACACATCCAACTCCTCTCTGCTCATGGAACCCCGACAACACCCCCAACTCACCCCCGAACTCCTCATGTCCCCACATATCATCCTCGACCACCTCCCACACCACCATCAACTACTCCGACCACTTGCGACCTTTCTCTTTGAACCCAGGAATTTGATCTCCTCCTCTTCTTCATGTCAAACCCACAATTTCAATCTTAGAACCCCCTACCCATTCTTCTTCTTGTCACGCCTCTTCTTCTGAACTCCATCAAATTTGGTTTAGGCAATCGAATTTTTGATCTGACCTAGATTCCGATTCCAATTTTAATCAGTATTTGAAAAAAGAAAAACCTAAAACTAAAGGGGTGCGGTAAAAAAATATATGTAATATGTTTTTTTTAAACTTTTGTATCTCATAGTCCTATTAAGATATTTTGTATTCACTTGATTCTATTAGGACATGTAGTATTTTTTGCTACATAATTAAACGACCACACCCTAATTGAGGGTGTACCCCATCTTCGCTTCATCTTCACCTCAACAATAGAATTTTTGTAACATGACTAACAATTAATTCCTTTCCTAGACCCTTGAGTTTTGGCGTGAAGCTGAGATTCTTTCTAAGCTTCATCATCCAAATGTTGTTGCTTTTTACGGTGTCGTGCAAGATGGACCAGGTGGTACATTAGCAACTGTTACAGAATTCATGGTCAATGGTTCTCTAAGACGTGTGCTGCTACGGAAAGACAAGTATGTTTTCCCTATTATCGACCTTGAAATAAATTTATTTCTTGGACAGTTTTAACACTTCTTTCAATGGAGGTTCAGGTACCTTGATCGCCGTAAACGGCTTATAATTGCAATGGATGCAGCTTTTGGGATGGAATATTTGCATTCTAAAAACATAGTCCATTTTGATTTAAAGTGTGACAACCTGCTTGTGAACCTTAAAGATCAATCACGGCCTATTTGTAAGGTAAATTTCAATTACATTCTATTTACAAATTGGTTCCTATCATGTGACTACAACATGTGAAATGCTTGATCCTTGTGTAATTATAAACTCAATTTTTGGCTTAATTTAGGTTGGTGATTTTGGTTTGTCAAAAATTAAGCGAAATACCCTCGTTTCCGGTGGTGTGAGGGGGACGCTACCATGGATGGCTCCGGAGTTACTAAATGGCAGCAGCAATAAGGTGTCTGAAAAGGTATGTTCATGGCTTTGTCTTTCTTTTGTATTAAATTTAGATAATAGCATAACTATTTATTTCATCTTCTAATTGCTTAAAATGTTGAGGTAACCTCTCACCCCTGCTGGGGGTTGGGGGCTGTGTGTGTGTGGTTTCTCTTATTTGTTCTGTTTTTTTTTTTTTTTTTTTTTTTTTTTTTTTTTGGGGTGGGTGGGGGTGGGGGGTGGGGGGATTAGCCCATTTACTGTTTAGATTCTCCAACATTAACAGGTCATGCTATATGCACAAACAACTGAATATGCAAGTAATGTTGTTCGAATGACTCGCTGGTGATGACACCTTACAAATATCATGCACTCATTTACAATGTCACCGCAGGTTGATGTATTTTCCTTCGGCATAGTCTTGTGGGAAATTCTCACTGGTGAGGAGCCTTATGCCAATATGCATTATGGTGCCATTATAGGTATGCATACAAAACTTGAATCTGTTCAAATAATTGGATGTTCTGCTGATAGTATTTCCATGGCCTTCTAAATGAAATCTCATTTCTGTTTAGAGACGTAAGATTTGGCTCACACTTAAATCTTCTTGGAAATTTATTAAGAAGGGTTATTCATGGTTAATAACAAACCATAAACTTCAAGTCTTGCACCAAATATTGGTATCTGCCACTTTTTTCTGTTATTTTGTGACTCTTCATTGCCTTTGTTCAATATTTATATGTTACATAGTAGAATGTTAACCTTATTTCCTTCCCGACTTTTCTCTCCCTTAAATTAGAAAATGAAGCACAAAAATGGATAAAACAACGTAAATTTAGCATATATATATATTAAGAAACCTCCAACAACCCCCCCCCCCCCCCCCCGGCAACCCCCAAAAAAAAAATAATAATAATAATCAAAACCTTCCTCCAGTTGCCATCCAATGCTTCAGTCGAAGACCCCATATAAACCTAGCTTCAGTCGAAGACCCCATATAAACCTACAACAATAGTAAAAGGCAGGAAGTTCCATTGTCAAAAGGCATCAAGGAAAAGGACAATGAAGTACAAAATGGATAAAACAACCTAAATTCAGCAGATATATCAAAATCCCATTCTATCCATCAAAAACAAAAGGCTCAAAATCCCAAATTGCATTATTGCTTTCTTAATTTTTTTAATTTTTCAAAAGAAATAATGTGAATGTGTGTTCTCTTTTACATTCCCATTAATCTCTCTTTTCTAAGGCCGGTGAGGCGATGCCTACAGATTTTCTAGACGGCATCAAAAGAGTTCTGTACTTATGGGTCTTGTTTCAGCTATTGATTGTTGGGCTTGCGCTCAACTACTATATAGGGAATAGCTTCATGTGCATCTCATCAAATCTACTTAAATGCATTAACAGAATTGTAAAGAATATAGTATGGTGATGATTCTGATTCTATACAAATAGGAATGAGTAATCCTGTACGACTTGATAATGGCTTGGGGAAGGATGGGAATGTGTGTTTTTGTCAGATGTCACCGAATCCTTTAGAGAAATGGTTCACAAACCAACAAGAACTAACGGCTGTTACCCCACATCGCAAAATGCCATCTCTCTCTCTCTCTCTCTCTCTCTCTCTCTCTCTCTCTCTCTCTCTCTCTCTCTCATGCTACTCATCAGCGAAGTGATGGTTACGAATGTTTGTCCTCTCAGAATACCAGAATTCTAAGGTCATTTTCCTAGCTAACGATTCTTTGACACTCAGTACAAGGTATTTTAGCATCTGTACCCCTCTTACGACCTACCAAATTAGTGCCAGTCCACATCTTTTTCGGTCTCAGAGTTGTACCCCTCACATCCTACAAAATTTGTGTGAGCTCCACGTCTCTGTCTGTGTCTGTAACCTATACTATTCATCTGTCAAGTGTTAACTATGAACCTCTGTTCTCAGGATACCAGAATTCGGAATGCATTTTTACCAACTAGCTAACAATTCTTGTAACAGTATCAGTACTTCCATTGAACTTTAATTTCCAATGCAGGAGGTATTGTGAATAATATATTGAGGCCACCCATGCCAGCAACATGCGATCCAGAATGGAGAAGGCTAATGGAGCAGTGTTGGGCTCCTGACCCACAGCAGCGTCCGTCCTTCACCCAAATAGCTGGTCGGTTGCGTTCCATGTCACAAGCCAAACCATCCAAGTGATGCTGCATAAAAACATGTACTTCTTGTGTTATTTCCATTACCTGAGGCCCTGATTCTTTATATGGGTGTTTTCTTTATTGTTGTAAGATATGTGTCCCCTATATATTTTTTGAGAGATGGGGATTTGGCTCCCATTATAAATGTGTCTATTATCCTGGAAATAGTGAGAGATAGTATTATTATTTTTACGGTTTTTTTTTTTTGGTTTTTTTTTTTTTTGTGGAAAAGAGGACGAAGGTTTGTTTGAACCATTTGTGGATCTTTGTATCCCTGTAGTTGTGAAAAAGTGCAATGCATATTTCTTATTAGAGAATAAAGGGTTCTATTATTGTTGCTATGTTTCTTTTTGCAGCATTTCAGGCAGGTGAAAACTTATCGTTCCGTTGGAAAATGTAAGAATTTTAGATTGTGTGCGCTGCGGAAAATGGAAAATAACTTGGTAAATGCAGTCAAAAGTCTCTATCTGAGTTTTTATTGTTACTATTATTACAAAAAGTTGCTGTTGTGATGGTAATGTGTTAAATGTTTTCTTCAGTGCATCTCTTTTTCTCTCCCTCTAACTAATATACGCACATATTTCAAGTTTCAGTACGTTTCCTCAATATCCAAAAAGATTAATATTAATGAACAATGTGCAAAATGTTGTGGCATCAGTAAAGAATTAAATATGCAAATAAATCCACAAAAGCAGGCAAAAGGTTAAAAAAAAAATTAAAAATACCCTCTTTCTTCATGCAGGACATTGTGCCAATTTAATTTTTTCCAACAAAATAATTGCATCAATAATCTCTCTCTCTCTCTCTCTCTCTCTCGCACACTCACAATAGTATCAATAGAGTTGTAATCAGTACTGCGATTGAAAATAAATTTCTGATTAGCAATCTGAATATGACATTCGATTGGATTGCAAATGCCTTGCCAGTTAGGAACTTGCATTGTAATGTTATTCTTTCAAAATTATGGATATGTTTATTTTTAGTAGACATGGCCCCCAAGTCATTATGTCCAAAAGCCACATCAATAAGAAAAAGTTGCAAGAAAAGAAAATTGAAGTATTTTTTTCTCCTTCCCCTTCGAACAAAAGCTGAAAAACACAACAAAGTGGCTTTACACCACCATATCACCACCGTGCTGCAATAAAAGATTTAAATCTAAACTCCTAAATCGATCAAATTTCTAAATGTCATTCCACAATAATACTAACTTCCTGGAGTTCAAACCTCTGTTAACACTGTACCCATTAACTTTTAGCCAAAACAAAGAAGATGAATTTAGCTTTCCAGATAATCCAATATGAAGTCTCAATGAAGAATTCACACCATTACACAAGGGCTCGCATAAAAATGATCAATATCGAATAGCAAAACCACATAATCAGCTATCATCTTGGACAGTGGACAGATTTTAGAATGGTTTTCATGAGCTCGAACTTAAATCAATGAAAAGTTAAAACCATTCTGCCTTGGAACAGCTAACAACAAGTACATCTGATACTCAAATTTTTTTTTGAACGAGAACGATAAGAGATGGGTTTGCCTCCGTCGCTAATCCTCTTACAGTCGGTTGATGACAGCTTCCACTTCAGTACGTGAGTAGAGATGATACACAGGTGACAGCTTTGCAATATCAACATTGTTCTGGGTGACCTGAACGCCGAAGTTTGACATCAGAAAGCTTTAAAATCTGATACTGCCAGTCTATTAACTTTAGGGATCAGTTTCTTTCTTTTTTTAATTTCATTTATTTTTTGTTATTATTATTGTTTTGTGAGGTGTCATTCATAAGATAAGCCAGTGAAAGATTTGTTGTTTTCATAGGAAAGAAGAGATATCAAACAGTTACCTTTTCCTCCATTACTTGCTTCAAGATTGAAAGAGCTACTGTCTCAGCTTCTTGAAGAGTCATGTCCTGCAGGAAGACACCAAAGTGAGACCAAGCAGTTTTCTTTGAGAAGATAATTGTATTGAAAAAGAAAATGTTACACTAAGAACGTTGTCTTTTGACATAAAACAATATACTTTATTATATTGCTCCTGTAAAGAGCTGTCAGCTCCTTCTGAACCAGAACCTATCGCTTTTGCATTGCACTGCCAAAGCCTGATGGATCCGTATAGTATCTGCACAGCACAAGCAATTGAAGAAATTGAGATTTACATAAAGAGATCACACACCCCCCAATGTTCTCTCAGATTCTCACATGCAGAGGGGCGTGCACGCACACAAAAGCATATATGCACATGAACAAATCTTCTAACAATTGAGCTATATACTGCTGCTGTTCAGACGAGTGCAAATCTTTGTAGATGTCAACTTTCCTTGAATTAAATATCCTTACATAGTATGTTAAGGGAACTTTCAGGAGGCCAAAGGCGGCATCCCAATCTTCCAATGCACAGATTCTAAGGCAAGCACCTTGCTTGTCCATAATTACCTTGGCAAGAGGCCAACATCCAGTCGCATAACGTTCAATATTATGATAACTAATGGTTCTTTGAGAATTTTCTTCTTGACTAGAACCGTGATTCACCAACGCCATCAGCCCAATAGACAGGGTGTGGCTCCATCCATAGTTGTTTCATTTTTTTGCTCAAGTCAGGAAGGAGCCTGATATCTGGCGTGTGGGAAAAAGGAAGGTGCACATTACACGTTACAAGCATGATCATCGAGATAGCCTCTAGTTGTGCATCAAAGGTACCAATAATTGACTTATAGCTTATTCTGTTTAATCAATACCACAAGTTAGACAAATGTGCATTGTGGGGCAAGATTTATGAATTATACTTTGCAGTTAGTGAACTTCTAGCACAGAAACTTTTAGATTACTAATTTATTTAAATCATGGTGTTTTTCATTTACAAGAGAAGTGTGGGTTCGAGAAACAATACACTGAAGGTGAAAATAACATTTTCCAAGGGATGTGAGCACAAATCTTCTGCACATACCGGCCAGTAGACTATATTTTGGAAAAATTTAAAAAAATCTGCCTTCTTTCATTATAGCCAAGTTGGAAGGAAGGCAGATAAATGCAAAGGGTTTGGTTAAGACTCTGCCAAATTCCAAAAGATGATGAAGAAGCCAGTGATTGTAATGGTATGCATCTTCAAAAGCTTGAGGTGTATGAGCAAATAAATCACTTACTGGATAGGAGGATGGTTAAGATACAAGAGATTAACGAGATGACTGACTGGCAGACACATTCATACACCTATATGACCGCGTCAGTTAAGATGATCAATCTCAGGCAAGAGCAATCAATCTAATGGATATAGGAGGATACTCAACAGAGACATCAGATGTGACATGCTCCATTAATTACTCTATAGAATGAAATGTCTATCAATATAATAAGGCCACAGAGCAGAGAGTCCAGTAGTTACTCAACACTGGCTTTTGGATAACATTTTTTTTTTCCTGACAAGAGGATAATAATTTGAATCCGACAAAAATTTTAGGTTTTAACATAAATGTATGTAACGTGACAAATTAGTCATAGTCTATAGCAAGGGTGTTAAATACTGATTGATATTATTTATATTTTATTCAATTACTTTTGCACCTTTCCCCTCTTTTTGCAGGATGAAATACCTAGTTTCATGTTAGTGAAATTTTGTATAATGCTGCATTCATTCTTCCAGACTATTAACACGATTCGTTTTCTCCATTCATATATAGACAACTTATAGCCACGATTTCCCTTTTTTTAACTATGAACTACTGAAACATTATCAATGGAACATTGTCATTATTGGCCACTCATTAATAATAGCAGTATCTAATGGCATACAACAGTAACAACACCATCTTTTTACACCAACCTCTACTTCAGTTGACCCCTTTGACAGACACATGATCGTTTCATTACTTTTCCACTCCCTCCACACAAAGCACCTCCACAAAGTTTTACTACATGAACTATCATCAGTCATCAACTCTCAGACGCATCAACTATCCAGATGGTTGACCATGTGGAAGTCAAACAAGCTTTCATTACTAATAAACTGCAGCCTAATATTTAGCATAAGTCTAATCATTTCAATCTTTATTTTTGGCTGGAGCATAAATTCCAAATAAATAAAACGTAAAAGGTTTAATTTTTCAATTTTAATGGTTTTAGGAATTTGTATTAAATAAGGTGTTGTAACTGATCAACAGGATTAAATAAGGTGTTGTAACTGATTGATAGTGAGGTGAGAAGTTTCAGTAGCGCCCGTTACTTTAGCCTTAGATTTAACTTGTGGAAACCACCGCTAGATCACGGAATTTGCAAAGTTACCATATCCAAAAGCATCAGAAGGTACAACAAGCAAGAGCTAAAATGCATAATAAATACTTACTGGATGGGCCCATTCTCATCATGTCCAGCAATGAGAAGAGACACCCCAAAGGGTCGCGACTGCAAAATGAAATTATTTGGTGGTAATGAATTATTGGATCAAGGTCCATTTGGTAAGACTGAGATTGCAGCCAATTATTGCAACTTGATGACAGCTACTTAATGCTTTAACAATAACAGTGCATGCATGTAACTAGTATGTTTTCAGTACTAATTGTTCATTTCCTTGGATATGACCACAGGAAAAAAAAACTTAAAGACACTAAAAAACAAATACAAGTGCAAATTAACCAAAAAATTACAAGACAACTTGATCTTTTAAACAGTAAAGAAACTCAAAGGCTCAAAGCATGACTCTTTTTTTTAACTTGTCATTTCTATCAGAAAAGATAGTTAAAGCATGTACAACTCCAGATCAAAACAAGGAGCAAGATTCCAGCGAGCCACGTTCATTCAACGCTCCAAAAAAAATTGCAAGAAACAATCCAAGACATGTACCATCTTTTGGGATGGCCAGATTTAATAATGTGACCCCACTCCCCTGCCTCTGACGAGTCAGTTACCAACATGATACAAAGCATCAGGAGTTAAAAGAAGGTTCTGATTCAAATCCTTCCTTAAACCTCATTTATTCCCTCATGTGATTTCTTCCACATTAAGGAACTGTTGGGATGTTTAACTCTAAATAGTATGTGGGCCTACAACCTGACAAGTTAAGCTTTATGAATGACAACTAGTAATCAGGGATTAGAAAATGATATAAAATTATGGTCAAAGTCATACATGCCAAATACTCAAAGCACAAGGATTTTATATTTATGGTGTGTATATAATACACAAACAAAACTATTATATGCTCTTCAATAATTGATCATAAAGGACAAAACTGTTTTGAAAGTATGTGCAGTGCATTCCAATTTCCAAAAATGTTAATAAACTATTTGAGTAACTCACCAAATAATGCTTAGCAATATTACAATCGTAGATTAAGAAGCTTTTATTAAGAATCTTTATACTTCTAAACAATCTTTAAAACCAATCTCATCATTAGAAGGTACCAGTTTATAATTAGAATTATTTGACTGTTTTGACCTAGGAGATATGGCTAGAACGGGTAGAAAATAGATTCCCTTGAAAAGCATGCCAGCATCCAGGAAAGGTTGCGAGGATGAAATGTATGCAAATGTATCCGGTAATTTTAGTCTAAGATACCCATTTTTATGTCATGTGACGCATGATAGGCACAACTCAGTTATCATTTGAGCTAACAATTAAAATTCAAATGTATACATGTGCATTAAAATTCAAAAACAGAGAGCAATAATAACCATAGATTCTTCATCGCCTTCACCAAATCGAAGGGCAAGATCACAGAGAGCTTGTGTAGTGGACTCAGCAGTCATCGGCTCCCCGTAAGAGAACCTGTGGTTCTACCAAAGAGGAAAAGAAATGAAAGATCAGTTGTCAAGATGAACAGATATTTAGGGTGTCGACGCAAAATAAATCAGCACCTGTGTTTCGACGCGTGCATGTTCAACAAGGGTGCGAGCATCAGCCCACTCATAGCACATCCTATGTGCTCATTAATTTCCATAATCTTCTCCACGCTACTTGGCTCCTGGGATATTGTAATTTAGAAATTATGAAGTATATAGACTTTCAACATGGTACAAGTAAACGAAGATGAAACAAATAATTGATAGTTAAAAGTCTGAAAAGGTGAAAGAACTATTAAATTACAGGATATAATCCATTAGAAATCTCATGTGCAGAATTCCACTCAAACACAAAACCATTGATCACTGTCCATTATGCTTAGTTAAATATTCAACTACAACATGTTTCCAATAGATTTAGAACTGAAGATTAAAACATGCAATATGCATGTCAGCACAATAAAAATGAGTTGTGAGGATGAAATGTATAGATAAATGAGGAATATTTGCAAGTCATGAAGTCAGGGAACAATCAAGTTTAGTTACCCTACATTCACTAGCTGGTTAACCACATAGGGCGTGTTTGGTAACTTGCAAAATGTTTGCAAAATGCAAAAACTTTTGCAACTTTACATTTTACACTTGTTTGGTTTCGTTTGCAAAATGCAAAATGCAAAAAACTTTTGCAACTCTTCTTTTCCCACTTGCAGTTGCTACAGTTAAATTTGTGGTCATGTAAATCTCACTTTTACACTCATATTTTCCCACTTGCAGTTGCTACAGTTAATTTTGTGGTCATGTAACTCTCACTTGTAGTACACTTACAGTTCAAAACAGTTACTGGATAACCAATATATAATTTAATATTATTAAATACTTAATATTTTAAATAGTGTTCAATTTCTTATTTAATTATTTAATTATTTTATATTTTTAATCTTTAATTTTTTTATTGTTTTTAATATTGTTTTAATATTTAATATTTACTATTTTAATTTAATATTTTTATTTAATATTTTATTTAATACTTTATTATTTTATTAATACTTATTCCATTTTTTATTATTTTATTTAGAGTTAATATTTTATTAATATAACAATATTATACTTTACTATATATTTAATTATTTATTTTTTTAATATATAATTAAATATTATTAAATATTTAATATTTTAATAGTGTTCAATTTCTTATTTAATTATTTAATTATTTTATATTTTTAATCTTTAACTTTTTTATTGTTTTAATATTTAATATTTTACTATTTTAATTTAATATTTTAATTTAATAATTTATTATTTTATTAATACTTATTTCATTTTTTATTATTTTATTTAGAGTTAATATTTTATTAATATAACAGTATTATAGTTTAATATAAAATTACTATATATTTAATTATTTATTTTTTAATATAAAAAATTACTTTATTAATATCAGAATATATTTTATTATTATATTAATATTTTATTATGTTAATATTGTAATAATAATTCAGTATAATAATACTATAATGATAATTTATTATTAAATTATAATTATATTTTACTTTATTAATTTTATATTTCTATAATATTACAATAATATTATAATAAAATTTATATTATAATAATTTTCAAGTATTTTTAATATTATAATATTATAACTATATTTTATTATTGTTGTAACATTTTTTAATATTTATATTTTATTAGTATTTTTAAAATTTTATTAACGTTCTTTAGATTTTCTTAAAATTTTATATTATTTATTTAGTTAATATTTTAGTAATATTTTACTATTTATACTAATATTTTATTAATATTATTGTTATAAATAAAATATTAAGATTATTAATTTTTTATCTCAAATTTATTAATACAATTTAATTTTCAATAGTAGATTTAATTTAATAGTATTTATAATATTTAAATCACTGCTACAGTTAATTTTGTGGTCAACTTTTCCACTTACACTTTTACATTACCAAACAAACACCGTAAAACACAATATACTTTACCATTTACACTTTCACTTTATCAACCAAACACCATAAAACACAATATACTTTTCCATTTACACTTCACTTTATCAACCAAACACCGTAAAACACAATATATTTTCTCTGCTACAGTTCATTTTTTCCATTCTCATTTTACGACTTACGACTTGCGACGTTTTGCAACGAAACAAACAGGCCCATAGTAAAAGAAGAAGTTATTTTAATTCATAAATTTTTTTTATATAATTAGTAAAGCTGCAAAAAACATGCATAAAGACACAAAAATCTCACCAATCCCGACACTATTATACCACAATCCTTTTGACTGGAATTCTGATAGTGTTTCATATTCGTGTCATGTCCAAACAAAATCTATCCATTCATTTCCAAATTTTTAACATATCTTGAAATTTAACCAAACATATGTTAATATATGTGTGTGTGTGTGTATCCCCATCTCAAAAATAAATTTTGAAATAAAAGATAGTATTTATTAGATAGAGAAATGAAGATACTTATTATCTCTCTTCCTGATTACATATTCAAAAATTTCTTTGTCATTTCTCTCCTCTCTCTCATCCGTATATCAAAAAGGAAGTTACATTATACAAAAATTTAATCATAACATTTACATCCCTATCTTAAAAAGAAGTTGAAATAATTAAAAAGAAGAGCAAATTTATTAGAATCCCTATTTCAAAAAAGAACTTTGATTTTAAAAAAAACAACATTTATTAAAAGGGAGAAACATTATACTTATCTCAAAAAGAGGATGAAAAGTTTTTTTCTTTCTCATTTAAAACTATAATTATCTAGAATTAAATAAAAAAACCTATAAAAAAGTACAACAAGAAACTCTTAATAACTTCTATTTTATACCAATTCTATTTTTGTTGCATGTGCATAGCACGTGTCCAAATCCAGTACTCTAATAATCTAAAGCATTAGACCCAAATACGGATCTTGCTTTTCTCCTCATCATGTACGCCATAAAAACTCTATCCCCGTCATGTTTTCCAGCACAAAAATCAATATCACAAAGAAAAAATGTGTAATTTTCTATTGATCAACAAACACACTATTGCCTTCGTAACATTGAAAAATTGCTTTTGGACATATGTCTTGAACTCATTAAGATTCACAAATCAGAGCACCTCGAACCAGTAGTTTAAGGTGAGAAATCCGATTGATGATTAATTGGAGATTCAACTCTGCCAGTGCACTGTTCACTGCCTGTCCCACGCCAGGATAAAGGAAGATGGTTGTGGTAGGCCTGTGATAACCAATGTAAAACATTGTCACATACTATGAACATGAACCAAGAACTAAATTTCGTCGGGGGGTCCCCTACTGAGCATGGTTCAAAGACTCGGCCGAGTCGGAGAGGAGTCGGCCGAGTCGGAGACGAGTCCGAGTCACGAGTCGATCGACTCAACTCAGAGGAGACTGACTAGGCCGAGAATCGGAATTGACTCGGTCGATTCGGCATTATGATGATAATTTTGTGCCTCATCGCAATTCAATGTGGAAATAACTACATTAGCATGTATTTATGAATGTAGTTTGTTCAATTTACTATATTGTGCATGTATTTTGATATGCTTCTACCGACGACGCGTGTATTTATACTTTCGCTTTATGTTTAGTGTGCTAGGTAATATATTTTGGACATGTGGTACATGAATATGGATGTCTACATTTTTTTAAGATTTATCGTGATTTTTTCAGAATTTTTTAGCTTTCTATGTAGCGTTTTGCGCGTATCGCCCGATACCGATCCGAGTCTCCGAGACCGATCCGTCTCAGTGCCCGCCGAGTCGGCGGCCGAGACCGCGACTGTGAACCATGCTACTGAGCAACGCGCTACATCGGAGCCCAGGTGTAGTGAAAAGTGGGCAAGAGTTGCTAGGTCGTCCAGAAACGACGTGCCACATCGGCGCCCGGATGTGGTGTCAAATGAGTAAGGATTCTCATACTTTTATGAGCGGGTGAGGGTAAAAAAAGTAGCTCATGAATATAGGATTAGGTTAGCATCATGGAACATAGGTTCTCTTACAGGTAGATTAGCAGAGTTAGTTGATGGTATGGTTAGACGGAATGTTAAAATTTTGTGTGTGTAGGAAACTAAGTAGGTAGGTGAAAAAGCTAGAATTATAGAGCCTTGGGGTTATAAATTTTGATATACTAGTAGAGATAGAAATCGTAATAGAGTGGGTATGATCATAGATAAACAATTGCTTGAGGATGTAGTGGAGATTAGGGAAAAGGGTGATAGGATTTTAATATTTAAACTTATTTTAGGAAGGGAGATTTTTAATATTATTAGTGTCTATGCACCACAAGTAGGACTTGATGAGTCTAGTAAGCGTCAATTTTGGGAGGATTTAGATGAGATTGTGTAAG
Organism: Agave tequilana; assembly: GCA_038442645.1. Taxonomy (NCBI): domain Eukaryota; kingdom Viridiplantae; phylum Streptophyta; class Magnoliopsida; order Asparagales; family Asparagaceae; genus Agave; species Agave tequilana. The sequence continues at coordinate 42,737 of JAVJIF010021848.1, read as the reverse complement.
GCATACCCATTAGTGAAAAGCTTTTCATAGGGGGTGACCTCAATGGGCATGTAGGAACTAGTCGTTATGGGTTTGATAGTGTACATGGAGGATTTGATTTTGGGGAAAGAAATGAACCAGGAACTCGATTCTAGATTTTGCTTTGTCATATGATTTGACCTTAGCGAATACTTGGTTTAGGAAGAGAGAGTCTCACTTGATCACTTTTAGAAGTGGATCAAGTGCAAGCCAAATAGATTTCTTTTTAACTAGAAAAGTAGATAGAGATTGTTGTATTGATTGTAAGGTAGTACCGGGTGAGAGTGTAATAACCCAACATAGACTCTTAATTTTAGATGTCCGGATTAGAAGGAGATTTAGAAAGATTAAACGTAAGTTAGATCCTAAGATTAAGTGGTGGCGGCTAAAAGAAGGTAACCAAGTAGTTTTTATAAATCGAGTAGTACATGAAGCAGATTGGAAAGCCCAAGATGATCCCAATACAATATGGAACAAAATTGCTACCTGCATTAAAAGAGTAGCTAAAGATGTACTTGGTGAGTCACGAGGTGGTGCTTCACCATGTAAGGACACATCATGATGAAATGAAGAGGTAAAAGCTGTCATTAAGATCAAACGAGACTCTTATAGAAATTTGAAGAAAAATTGTGATGAAGTGAGTTTTGAGAGGTATAAGCTAGCCAAGAAAGAGGCTAAGAAAGCTGTTCAGAATGCAAGAGCTAAAGTATACAAAGAAGTATATAAGAAGTTGGACACCAAAGAGGTTGAAAATGATATATATAAAATTGCTCGAATAAGGGAGAGAAAGACTAGAGACTTATGTACTGTGAGGTGTGTCAAAGATGAGGATCAGAAGGTTTTAGTTCGAGATGAAGAAATCAAAGAAAGATGGGGAGAGTAGTTTGACAAATTGTTTAATGGTAATTCTACTCAAGACTTGGATGACATTACCATTCAGTGCCGGGATATGAACCATAGTTATATGCGCAGAATTAGCGAATCTGAAGTTAAAGAGGCCTTAAAGAGGAGGAAGTCGAGGAAAGCTGTTGGCCCGGATGGAATTCCTATTGAGGTATGGAGATGCTTAGGAGAGGTGAGCGTGAGATGGCTGATAAACCTCTTTAACAAGATCTGGCTAACTAAAAAGATGCCAATGAGTGGAGGAAGAGTACCTTAGTACCTCTCTATAAGAATAAGAGTGATATCCAGAGTTGTTCAAACTATCGTGGAATAAAACTTATGTGTCACACTATGAAGTTTTGGGAAAAGATAATTGAACACAGGTTAAGGCAGAATGTTACAATATCAGAGAACAAGTTTGGGTTCACGCCGGGGCGATCGACGACAGAGGCTATTCATTTGCTTCGTCAACTTATAGAACGATTTCAAGAGAGGAAGAGAAATTTGCATATGGTCTTTATTGATTTAGAAAAAGCTTATGATAAAGTGCCAAGAGAGGTATTATGGTGGACATTGATAAAAAAGGGAGTCCCCATCAAATATATTGACATAATCAAGGATATGTATGATGGAGTAGTGGCAAATGTCAGAACTTGTGGAGGCATAATAAGTGATTTTTCTATCACAATTGGATTGCATCAAGGATCTGCATTGAGTCCATTCTTATTTGCCATAGTGATGGATGAGCTTACTAGAGCTATTCAGAATGAGATACCATGGTGTATGCTATTTGCTAATGATATTGTCCTAGTCGATGAGACGAGAACTGGGGTAAATGCCAAACTGGAGTTACGGAGGCAAACTCTAAAATCTCGAGGTTTTAAAATTAAGTAAGGCCAAAACATAGTATATGGAGTGTAAATTCAGTAAACCGGGAATCCGAGATTATAGCATTGTAAGATTAGATGGACAACAAATACCGATGAGCAGTCATTTTAAATACGTGGATTTTATTATCCAAAAGGATGGGGAGATTGATAGTGATGTCAACCATAGGATCCAAGCTGGCTGGTTGAAATGGAGGAGCGCAACAGAAGTTTTATGTGATCGTAACATTCCGTTATGGCTGAAGGAAAATTTTTATCGGACTGCTATTAAGCCAGATTTGTTATATGGCACAAAATGTTGGGCTATAAAAAGACATCATGCCCATAAGATGAGTGTAGCAGAGATGCGCATGCTTCGTTGGATGTGTGATAACACGCGGAGAGATAAGGTGAGAAATAAGGATATTCTTACTAAGATAGGTGTAGCCTCTATAGAAGAGAAGATGAGAGAAAATTGCTTACGATGATTTGGTCATGTGCGACGTAGACCTGCCGATGCACCAGTCCGGCGAGTAGAGCGTATCAATTTAAGGCAAGTTAAAAGAGCGTAGGGGAGACCAAAGAAAACATGGATGGAGGTAATACGACAAGATATAGAGGCTAAAGGTCTTAGAGAAGGCATATTGCTCGATAGGAATGAGTGGAGAAAGCTGATCCATGTGCCCGATCCAGCGTCATTCTCTTTTGGTTCATGTAGCCTACCCCAAATGCTTGGGACATATGGCTTAGTTGTTGTTGTTGTTGTTGTGTTAATTGGAGATTCAGTGTTTTCACATACTAAGACTCACCAAGTAGATATTATGGACAAGGTATTAATGAGAAGATAAAGATAGACACTGCGAGCTACCAGGGGTTGCAAGTTTCATTCATCACAAAATAGACACAAGTTTATGAATTCTTGGAGCCATACCAGGATAGATTGCTTCATATTTTGTGTGAACATGATACTAGGGATGTACTGCCTTGAGCCACTATTTCAAAAGGAGCTTTATGATTATATATTGCAGTTTGGATCTGCATTTATTTATCAATTTTTTTTAAGGTTTCCATATACCTATTTCAAGTCTTTGCATGGAATCTGGCACTGGTCACACACACTGATATAATATGGAATTTTGCTTAGGGGCCCTAAGTTTAACTGTCACATCACTGAAGGCCTACTTAAAGACCCTCGTTTTTTTTTTATTTCATGACACAGGTCTAGGAGGTCATTTGGGCCAAAACTAAGAGATGGTAGACACTTTTTATCAAGATAGGTAGTGATGTTAATAGGACTGCACAGAATTGTCCACACGTCAGGCCTTTAAAAGTACGTCACAACATACGGGTTTGTACGCTTATCTTTTAATTCTTAGTAAGCATAAGAAGATATCCCAATGGACTTGGTTTGAATATCTTTGTTTGAATATAAAATATATTCCAACAGACTTCGTTAGAAGACATTCCAACTCACAGAGACTGCTAAGAAGTGATTTTATGTTTTTTCTTTTTTCTTTTTCTTTTCTTTTTTTTTTTGTGGATAGTAAAATGAATCATTCCATTCCATGTAAGATGGCTTGATGCATCGCATGTAGCTAACCCTTCAGGTAAGTTGTTTTCTACATGGCATAACTAGTCATTCTCATTTGATAGTTGACTGGATTTTTAAGCCATTTTTGGATTGTGTTGGTTAGGGATTACTCTTCATGACTATCCTCCACGCATCATTTGATCAGACAATCAAATTGAATTAAAGCCTCTTCATGATTTTATCATGTTGTTATAAAGCTTTCATTACTTCGAACTTACCATATTTGAACACTTCCCATATAGGTTACATCGGTTCTTTTGTGTCCAAAGGCATCTTCAAAGTAGAACACCTACATATTCGCTTGTGGTTTTGCTAATGTACCACTATATGAAAGGATGCATGGGATGGTCATTAATGGAAGAAACTATCTATAAAGAAACTATCTATAAAGGTGGTGATATTTTGTGTACAAGGTCATAACAATGTACAGACAACCTTCGGTTCATATTCCCAAGTGACGCTGGATTAAATCTTCAATGTTGGTCACGATACGATCTTCATGAAGTGAAAGGATTTAATTTACAGTGCAGGTCCATAAAAGGCTGAACTGGATTTTGTGTTCGATCATAGACTCCAGTTCAAGTCAAGACTTAGAGTCAATGTGATATTAAGTAACCTTACTATAGACATGGAGGATGCAACTGGATAAGACTCACTCTCACTTGCAAACTTCAAGAGGTTATACCTCTTTTGTACACGTACACATTATTTCCTGTTCTCTCATTGCTTGTCTCTCTCATTCCCTCTTAATTTCTCTTTGCTCTAGTGCACAAAATGGACTGTGGATTCAATGATGGGACACTGAGTTCAAGTCAGGACTTGAGTGAATGCGATATTTAAGTGAGATTAAAAATGAGTTGGAGGATGCATGCACACAGCACGCTTAAATATCCCATTTAGAGGTTGTACCATGTGTGTTCATGCTCTAGTAGACAAATTTGGAGTACAGCTTCGAGATTGGACCTTGCACTAGAGTTCAACGCAAGACTTGAGTTGGTGTTAGATTTAGGTGAGTTGATGCGGAAAATGTTGAGCATAGTGCGAACAAATAGTCCCACATCGGTTAGACTTGGAGATGATCTTGGGTATATAAGTGTTTGGGCTACTCCACCTAATAGGTTAACCTTTTGGGATGGTACCCCAAGCCTTATAAGTGGTATCAGAGCCATGCTTAGACTTTAGACCAGATGTGTGGAAGCTTCCCAGGGATGGACCGGGGCCAGGCCACTTGCCCTGTGGGACAGGAGACGTTGCCGGTGGATGGGCTGGCTTCCTCCTCCGTTGTGCGGCAAGGAGGCTCGAAAGAGGCCGTGACTCTTTGTTCGAAAGGGAATTGTTGAGCATAGTGCAAACAAATAGTCCCACATCGATTAAACTTGGGGGTGGTCTTGGGTATATAAGTATTTGAGCTACACCACCGAACATGTTAACCTTCTGGGATGGTGCCTCAAGTCTTATAAGTGAGTCTTTTTCGCCTTTGAGAAACTGACTCTCCTCTGCTTCCTGTAGACGCAGTCTTCATGAAAATCTAAGTCGATAGATCTCAGCTCCGGCAGCTTATCCTTGGAGAGCATAATCTTCATTCCCTTCTCGCTCATATGCCCAAGTCTCTTATGCCACACTCTGGCATCTAACTCCAATGAAGCAACTGAAATTGATGCTCCTGAACCTGACGTCATGTAGACAATACCTTCTTTCTTTCCGTGTGTCATCACCATGGCACCCACCTGATCTTGCATACATCACCGTCAAAAGTGATCTTCATCCCTCTGTTCGCAAGATGACCGATAAAGATCAGATTTCTCTTAAGCTTTGATACATATCTGACGTTCCTCAATTTTAGCGTCAAGTCATTTGAGAGGCTAACAATCACATCACCTTGTACAATGACACTTACAATAGCATAATCATTGTTTTAAATATCAGTCGATATACCGGTATATCGACCGAGATACCGGTATTTTATCTAAAGCGATACGATTAGTGTAAAATTTTATCAGATATCGTTTTGGACCGGCATGGGCCGATATATCGCCACGTGGCCGATATTCGAGAAGAAAATATCTGATATATCGTCATGTGACGCATTTGACGAGCTTTTATAAAAAGTAAGTATATTTTTAAGTCTATGACCCTAAACTAGCTTTAAATAGATTCATATGATATGTAGGTAATCACATGTATATTCTTCATTCAGTATGACGTCCGATTTGATGTTCAGTATTTAGTACCATGTCGCGATATATCACCCCATATCTGGTATTCAATATATAATTTTGTCTACCGATATATCGCCGATATCCGATATTTAAAACACTGAGCATAATCTATTGATGCTCTATTACTCTTGACCCTAATGACAGCGCATCCCCTTTTACAGGAAAAACTACGGTTAGAAGTTGTGAGATCCCCAAACTGCCATTGATATATTCCCCAAGTTTCGCTGTCAAAGATGCTTCTGAACTGGGCTGCTTCCAGGCTGAACTGAGCCACTTACAGACTGGACTAGGCCGCTTCCGCTAAGCACCTCGGGTTCGCTACGGAGTGCTCCTCCGACTAAATGCTTCGGAGTAATCTTTCTGTTTCGCCCCGATCCCACGGGTACATAGACGTTACTGCGACGTATATACGTAGGTCGAAAATACCCTCACATATATACGCTAAGCATCAGTACAGGTAAGAATCAGAGTGCGAAAGTATGTGTTGCATTATACATTCCAACATAAGAGTACAATTATAAAGTTATCACATAATGTGAAACAATATTACAAAAATATTACATTACTGATAAGCGCAAATGCAAGAATACAAAGGGATATACAAATATGAACAGTACAAAAGATGCCCACGAGTTACAAAAGGAAAACTCGAGAAACGAGCAGGGGCCTGGAAGGAAGGGGCTTCGGATAGGTCCACCGCTGATCCACGACGCCACCGCTGCGCAACTATAATCATCAGGAAGTCCAATGGGGTCCAAGCTCCAAGATCTGAACGTGCAGGTCCAGGGAAGTCAGAACTCTCCAACGAGTGACAAAATTAGTGCTAAGTGGTGTGCATAGATAAGCACACATGTATCGATAAATCTGAGTCAAAAAGCATGTGTTGAAAATCGTGTCGTGAGCACAGACATACATGAGCAGGGAATGAGGCAACAAGTGAAATAAATATGGCAAAACTAGTTATATAAGCCTAAAATTACTGATCTGTGAGATTAGTACATTGAAGGAATAATCCAAATAAGAAAACTCTTATATATATACCTTATATCTCACGTTACCGTATCCTGAGTTCATATAATCTGAGTTATCTCCTAAACTATGAAAATATCATAAAATCAATAACACCGAATACAAGCAAAACCAGTTGTACAAGTTCAGATTACGGCTTCATGAGATAAGTACGTCAAAGGAATAATCCAAACAAGGGACCCTCATCTATATACTCTATACCTTAAGTCACCGTATCCTGAGTTCATATAACCTGAGTTGCAAAACAGCACAATGAATTATTGATTAGCACTTTATTATTATTACTCGTCCGACCTATATATCTAAGTATGTGTACAGACATACGTTCCATCCCACATACATCCATATATAAGTCGAGGTTGTTATTGAAAACTGATGATGGAACCAATGGATTATGTTTACAGTGGGTCCCGTACATGCCTGGGACCACGACCCAGAGTGTTCTGTTGCTGGTGTATGGAACCAGCCGCAAGGCCTGCAGCCTACAGGAGGTGGGTTTTATTGTATGCCTATTCAGGAATATAACAGGAGACAGGGAGCCAGCGCTCCCCTCAGACACCTAGAGGCCCCCAAGTAGATCCGAAAGTTTTAGTTACACAACAAAACTAATACCACTGTAAATATATTCACCACTTAAAGTCCATCAGTTTCCCCTTACCCGATGTAAGTTGATTTTTTTATACTTTATTATTATGTTTTATCATATTACGGGAATAGCATGGGCATGACAGGTGCAGGAGTTACAGGAGTACATAAGTACTAGAAATACAAATCACTGTATATAATACAGGATAGCAAGACAGGATTCCCAAAATACAATAATCACAAGACAAGCGGTAATGTATCAGGTGGCAGGTGATAAGTGATATCACGCAAGTGTCAGGTGATAGCATGCAGGAATCGTGTGTCAAGTAATAGCATGTCAGGTAACTAGCACAATAGATACCACTATCATATATAACAATACAGGAAAACAATACCAATGCAGGAGATCAGTACGAATATAGAAAAACAATACAGTTTTGAAAAATAGTATAAGTACAGATTTCAAACTCTTCACAACCATCAAGTAAAGGATAATAGTTAGATTATCAAGTAGGCAAGCAGACAGGAAAGTAAGTGATCATTCAAGCGAAGCTAAACAAGCTAGAGCGAAGCTAACATACAACACTAGACGTCATCACGTTCGGCGTGGTTACCGCTCGCGGCACAGATAAACACACTCGGCGGGCGAGCGTATGAACGCTATATTACCATACGTGGCGAAGCCGCGCTCACGGTGTAACAACGCTCAAACGGAGTCAGCAGTAAAGTGCTGAGAGCTAGATCCGCCTACCAGGCGTAGCTAAAAGACCTGACGGTCTAAACGCACTCCTCTTTCGAGGAAGTAGGTGAAAACCCAAAAAACTGAAGGGCTGAAAGGCCAAGTAGATACATGCAGAAGTATTAGTACCAAACACACGCATGTAAACACAGTAACAGGTGATAATAACTAAACTATCAGTAGAGTAATGAAACCCGGAGGCTGAGCAAGACAATAAGGTCAGTGAGCAGACAAGCGAACAATCAAGTGGAGCTAAGCAAGCTGGAGTGAAGCTAATGCGCAGCATTAAACGATATCACGCCCCGCGTAGTTACCGCTTGCAGCGAAGCCAGATAACGTGCAACAATCGCTCACAGTGTAACTACACTCGGACAGAGTTAGCAATAGAGCGTTGAGCGCTAGACTCGCCTACGGCCTACCAGGCGGAGCTGAAAGACCTGACGGTCTGAGCGCACTCCCAGCTACCACGAAGACCAAATGGTGCAAGGCCAATTCCTATAGGGTAACTCAGGAAGTGGGCTAGCCTGGAGGCCGAGTAAGTACCTACACGAGATGTTGGTACCACACGAGCACGCATATAAACGTGAAAACAACTAGACTATCATGGAGTGGTGAAGCCGAGGGCTGAGTGTGAAGCTCGGAGGCTGAGTACAGAGCCCGGAGGCTCAACGACCACAGTGGGTCGGCCACGCATGATAATAGAGCAGATATGAAAAATATCACAAGCAGAGTATATGTACATGTATTTAAATTACGCTATTACATGCATTCGTTACAGAGCTACTATATATAGTCCTAGACACTCAGCCATATACAAATACAATTACACGGTCCACAAAAATACAATTTACAATGCGGAGAAATAAAAATACATAAATTTCTCAAAATACAACTCAACACGTCGAAGCGGGGAAGCCCAGTAGTGAGGCGAGTATCTCAAAAGGTCCAAAACACGTGCATGGGCACGATACATCCACCATCACCAGGAGAGAGAGAGTATTCTTAGAGAGAAAGAGCTAGAGAGAAAAGATTTAGAGAAAAAAGAGAACTAAAGAGAAGAAAGAGCTAGAAAAAGAAGAGATGTAGAGAGAGACGTAGAAAGAGAGGGGACACAGAGAGAGAACGCAAAGAGAGAAAGGGAAGAGGAGAGGGGGTGGCCGGCCCGCCCGGGCATGGGTGGCCGGCGGCGGCCCGGCCGCCAGCGCTCCTCAGACAGAGGAGAGAGAAAGAGTTAGGGAGGAGAGCAGGAAAGAGAGAGAAAAGGAGAGGAGAAAGAGAGAGAACTAGAGAAGAGAGATCCAAGAGATAGGGTTTACCGTTCTGGTAGTCGGCCAGGTAGTCGGCGGCGGTTCTGCCACTGTGACCATAGACAGATAGGGAGGAGAATGAGAGGGAAAAGGAAAAGAAGAAAAAAGAAAGAAGAAAAGAGGAGAAGAAGAAAAGACAAAGAAAAAAAGAAAGAAGAGAAGGGGTCGCTGTCGGGGTCGGCGGCGAGGCGAGCGGCGGTGCTGGCCTGGGAGGCGATCGGCGCGAGGAAGGGAATGGAAGAGGAGGGACAGAAAGAAAAAGAAGAGAAAAAGAAAAGTAAGGAAAGAAAGAAAAAAGGGGAAAAAAAAGAAAAGAAAGGAGAGAAGTGATGGGGGAGGGAAGGTGATGGGGACAGGCACATGTGGGCGTGCAGGTGACAGGAAGGAGGAAAGAAAAAAAGAAAAAGAAAAAAAGAGAAAGATTCCAAAATAATTACTATTATTTTAATATCGAAAATATCGACTAATCCAGAAAATTCCTCAAAAATATTCAGAGGTAGAAAATATCACCATGAAGAATAATATGAAATCGGTTTTCAGAAATAAAATCTCATTTTTAAATTAAAAATCTTGAAATCAACCGGTGATACCGGCCGACACCAACTCTGGCCGAGTTTCGATAAATTCAAAAAAATCTCCAAAAATACATTAAGACAGAAAATGTGATTCTAAGAAATAATGTGAAAGTAGATTCTAGAAGTTCAACTCCGTTTTTAAACTAAAAAATCTTGAAATCGACCAGCGATATCGGTCAAATACCGATTTTGAAAATTTTGCAATTTAATTCAGAAAAATTTCAAAAAATCATGAAAATCTAACATATTGGAAAATGATATTTGAAACTGAAACCAGTCAATCTGACTACCGGAAAGACCAAATCGAGTAATACACCAAGATCGGGCCCCCGGTTCAGACTAGGGCTGACTCTAAGTCTACGAATTCGGATCTAATACAAAACAATCGCATAAATAATCATAAAACAAAAATAAATGCGAAAATAAATAAAAAAATACAATCAAAAAAATCTGAATATGTATTTAAGTACGTATTCCGAGAACGAGATGTTACACTTTCGCTCTGGAGACTCCACTCTGGGAGACTATCGCGCCATCCCTGCCATTAACCTCCGAACTTGCCTAACGCCATGACATGAAAAGCTCCGACGTCGCTCCAAGATCATCATGACAACACTCCGTCAAGGTAATAATCTGGCTCTACAATTTAACAATCTCACTCACTTTGAGGGGTCGGAGGCTCTACTCGGAGTTCCTCCTCAAAATCACCATGAAAAAAGGAACAGTTAGTTTGCAAGCTCAAGAAAAGTCTTTATGGCTTGAAACAGGTTCCAACACAGTGGTATCTGAAGTTCGACAGATTCATGATGAAGTAGTGGATTCACAAGGCTACATACTGATCACTGTTCCTATTTCAAGTGGTTTGAGAATTCCTACGTCATATAACTACTGTATGTAGATGATATGCTTGTTGCTGGATCAAGCATGAAAGAGATTGTGAATCTCAATGCCAAGTTGACGAAAGAACTCTCAATGAAAGACTTGGGTCCAGCGAAGAAAATTCTTGGAATGAGGATCAGCAGAGAGAAAAAAGAGGTTGTTGAAGATATCACAAGCCGAGTACGTGGAGAAGGTGTTGAAGAGGTTAACATGTCGGATGCTAAACCTGTGAACGTCCCACTCGGAGGTCACTTCAAGCTCTCAAAGACATAAATTGCGACGACGAAATATGAGAAGGCTCTCATGTCAGACGTGCCATATGCATTAGCTGGGGACATCTTGATGTATGTTACAATCTACACAAGAGAAGACATTGCTCAACAGTGGGAGTTGTCAGCAGGTACATAAGCAATCCCAAAAAAGAGCATTAGAGGGTTGTAAAGTGAATCTTGAGATATCTGAAAGGGAGTTCAGATATAGCATTATGGTATGATGGCACGGACGTTTGTCTGCACAGATATGTAGACTCTGACTTTGCGGGTGATGTAGATAGTCAAAAGAGTACCATTGGTTATATTTTCACTTTGAAAAGTGGAACATTGAGCTGGGTGTCGAGGCTACAAAAGGTAGTCGCCTTGTCTACGACGGAGGCCAAATATGTTGCAGCGATAGAAACTTGCAATAAGTTGATATGGCTGAAGGCTTTTATGAAAGAGTTTGGCAAGAAGCAGGTGAGTCACTGCACAGTAATAACCAGAGTGCTATAGATCTCGTCAACAATCCAGTCTATCGTGACAGAAACAAGCACATTGATGTGCAGTACCACTTCATCTACATTCTTTTGAAGGACAGTCTGTTATCACTGGTGAAGATACATGAGTCAGAATCCCGGAGACATGTTGATCAAGGTGGTCATGACGGAGAAGCTGAAGACCTGCTCAGCCTCTTTGGATCTTCTAGGGTGAAGATTTAGAGTTGGTCGCAACAAATGTCACTATGAATTGAGAGTCAGACAAAAGAGAAACAGAGTGCCGCTGCTGTGACAATAATCAATCTCCAAGTAGGAGATTGATAACTTGTGAAGCTAGATTATTCCCTTGACGGGTGTCGCAACGATGATCTCAGAGCGACAGCGTAGCTTTCCGAGTCATGGCGTTAGGCGAGTTCGAAATTTCAAGTTGATGGCAAGGATAGCGATAGAGGCTTCCAGAGTGGTGGAGTATTAGAAGCGGAAGATCACTCTGAAGCACATATTCGAAGGAGCACTCCGTAGGGAACCTGATGTGCTTAAGGCCCAGTCCAGCCTGAAAGCAGTCCAGTCTAGAAGTTTCTTTGCCAATGAAACTTGAGAAACACGTCAAGGACAGTTTAGGAATCTTACAACTTATAACCCTAATTTTTTCTATAAAAGGGGTTGCGCCGTCATTAGGATCAAGAGTGATAAAAAATCAATACATTATGCTATTATGAGTGTCATTGTACAGAACGGTTGTGAGATTCTCTTCTTCTCTCATGTAATTTGTCTGATATATAGTGAATTTGTGTGCCGCTTCGTGATTTTTTCCCGATTTGGGTTTTTCACGTAATTTCTGGTGTCTTTGATAGTTCTGCTTTTACCTTTATTCTTCTTCCGCGTTGTTGTTGATCCAACAGAGAATGTAGCCAGACAAGGTTTATGCTCTTCATGGTGTAATTAAGTATTCCTCTATGCATGGTAGTTCAAGTTGGATAATCAAAACCCGGGTCTAGTTGGCATGATCCCACTAAAATACTTGCATTCTTATTTGTCCTTGATGATAGCAAGTTTGACGCATTTGATATGTTAAAGAGGGTCTTGGCATCAAATGATTATAATCTTAAATTTAAGCATACATGAGGAAGTCTTGAGTTTTGCTCCTAAATCATTCTCAATCACATGGTCAGGAAAAAACATTTGAAAAGCATGTTATCCAAAGCCATCGTGTAAAACAATACATACCTATTTGACTAAAAGACCGCCACAAGGAATGTGAATACAAAAGCATCAACCAATCTTAGGCTTCAGGATCCACTAGACTAGAAAATGTATACTGAAAAGATTCACGTGACCAGAAAAGGTATACTTACAAGGTTTGCATGTCACCCGCCCTTCAAAAATCAAGCTGGCAAAGCAAACAATTTAATTGCAACTCTCCTCAATCTTCCACTTCATTTAAGTAATGTGAGACCAAGAGCATGTTTTGTTTTGGCCTATACTTCCGATAGTAATTAAATAATGTGAGGAGTCTCAATCTTTCTTGGTCCCAGTTTAAGCATTGTTTGTGTAAGGAGTATATTCATAATGACACCGTTAACCAAGAAGCTAATTAAACTCTAGTGAACCGAACTACCAAACAAAGATGTTTGACCTTTCCCATCAATCAATAATTTCATTCACCACCTATGCTCCCTTCAAATGCCGGAATGACAGATCTCAGTTTTAACAAATGATAATCCAAAAGTCATGTAAAAAATAAATAAAAAAGTAAAATGAAAAAGTGTCTCGCTCCTCTCTCCCCGAGGTTTCCCTCTTTTTGTTAATGGCGGATTAGGGTTTAGAACCTCTTGTTAATGAAAGTTTACTGTTGGCTATCTTGTCGCATTATGGATTTCTCCAGATCTTGGTCAGAAGTAGTTAATTCTTACAAGCCTGAAAGGCATTTTCATAACTCGGGTGATGGTGATATTTCTAGGGTTAGATTGGGGCCTTGTTCTAGAGATTTGAATCTGGAGAAGCTTGGGCTCGCTCTTGGCTTCCTTCGTTCTCGAAATCTTCTCTCTATTGTCCGTTCCCCTTTAGTCTGGACAATTCTCAGGGTTTTGAAGCTAGATCTAGATCCTTCATCTTTATCCAAGGAAATAGCAGATTTTGTAGGTTATTGTAAGAACGTGAGTGCTAGTTCAGTGATTGCTGGTGTAGATCTATATTCTTGTAGCTCTTTGAAAGTAAGATCTGAGTTTAATAGTTCCATAAACTTCAAACCTTAGGTATATTGTATTAAGCTTTTCTCTTCCTCTAGATCTGCTCTTTCTTCTAGATCTGCTAGTAACTCTAAATCTCTCATCTGTTTTAGGTGTTTAGAAAGAGGCCACAAAAAGATCGGAGTGCTGTAATGCTTTGAGATGTTTCTTTTGTGATGGATTAGGGTATAGCTACTTTCTTGTGGTTTGGTGCAGCGTTTTGATGATGTTTATGAGAAAAGAGCCAGTGGCATGAAGATGGTCTCTCTAAAATCATTTTGGTAGGAGGTATTGCTAAAGTTATAAAGGATGATGTTGTGATCTAGCTCTTGAAGGGTTGTTAAAGTTGTACGGGGTTTTGTTTCTGGTAGAGAACTTGATGCAGCTTCGCATCACAGAATTGTAGATGACTCTTGGAATTGGGACATCAGAGATCTCCCCGGTGAGGACTTTCAGATTAGGGCTAAGTTAGAGGAGATCAATAAGAACCTTGCCGATGATAGTGAGTTTGCAGAAACTAATGGTTGGGTCAAAATATTTCTTTGGAATTTCCCACCTGTTTGTTATGGTCATGTCGAGTGAAAAAGGTTTAAGCTAAACCTTTCCGGTTTGCCCCCTCTTTGTTAGGAAGACACTGCTATTGAATTTTATCTTAAGGGTGTTGGAAATTTAGTTGAGATTGTGGAAAAGAAAAGTCTTGGTAATGGTATGATTCAATGTGTCATTCAGTTTGATTGGAGGTCAGATGTAATGGTCCCTAAGTACTTGGAATATTTCCTCAGAGAGGCAGTTTGTATTATTTTAGTAGATGTGCTATTTGGTAGTGGACATTCCTCTTCTTATGGTAATGGTTCAGGTTCAGTTGATGGACCTAGTAGAGGTAGTTCAGATTTTGGAAATAGGGGAGGTAGTAGAGGTAATCTCAGAGCTGTTAATAGAGGTGGTTTTGGGGGAGGGAATAGGAACTTCGCTGATAGAACACCAAATTGGGGTGGTAACGCTAAAAGAGGAAGAGGAGGTGGTGGTTTTCAAAAGAAAAGAGTTTGCAAAGAGTCTGCAGCTAGTAATTGGGAGTCTTGGAGTCCTTCTCTCTTTACTAAGAGTAAAGCTCATGTGAATGGTACTGAGAATTGGGGTAAGGCTGCTGGAAAATTTTCTACCCTGGGACCTGGGTTCTATTATCATGGATACAAATTTGAATGAGGGTGAGCTTGAAGAAGGGAAAATTTTAGTTCATTCCGATACTTCTGCTTCTATTAAGGTTAATATCCCAGTTGCTAACCCTGAGTTGTCTTTAGTTCTCATTCCTTCGGGATTCAAAGGAGATGCTGATGAATGGTGGAAACTCCTCAAAATTAAGTTCCACCAAATACTTAGTGAAGATTTGGTCAGGTCCTTAACAGTTTCATTTTCCAAGATGGTGGGAGGAAGTCTTTGCTAGAAAATTTCTTATTCAAGCTACAGATAGTGGTGATAATTCTGATGTTTGTGAGGTGTTCTCTACAGTTCATGACTGTGGTTGGGTTGTTCTTTTGTAGCTGAGGGGGATTCTTAGAGTTAGAAATTTTGATGTGGTAAACATATAGAACCTGTTTTTCATCTCTTTGTGGTGTGCCCAGCCATTAACATTATTTGGAAATTTGGTAAGAATTGCTTTTATATCAAAGGAAAGTCTGGTTCGTTGAAGTCTTGGTGGACAGTTTGGAGATTTAAGAGAGTTAGAAGGTATCGCATGATCTGGGATATGTATATGATGGCTTCTGTTTGGGTTTTGTGGAAAGAGAGAAATAACATGATTTCAATCATAAATCTTCTTCTACTGTACAATTGCTTGATTCTATTCTACGTTTTCTTTCTTTTTGGGCTGGAAACATTGACTTGCCTCGGAAGAGGAAGGTTGATACTTCTATCCTTACTTATGCCTGAAAGAAGCTGAATTGCACAGGAAATAGTGGGAGTTCTACTGCAACTGGTGTTCATACTCTGGCTGGTTTTTCTGCTGCTCCTAGCTCTGGTGGGAGTATGGCTTTGGTTGCTTATGATGCTCGTGTGTTGGAGGAAGCTGCAGCTGGCTGATTTCAAGAGGATGCTGATTTGGTTTAGTTTAACATTTTAGCTGGCTAGTTTATTTTAGGGTTGCTTTTGGATAGTTGTTGTCCTTTTGAGAGATGTTTTGCTAGCCTTTTAGTACTTGTGGTTGTACCTTTGAACTTTTTTTACTCTTATCAAAACCGAGCGAAGCGAAAGAGGTTTTCTCCCGTTACTCCTATATTAATTTTGTCTGACTGTCGGTCTTCAAAGCGAGAGAGAGAGAGAGAGAGAGAGAGAGAGAGAGAGAGAGAGCAACACCCTTAGCCGTCGTCGCCCGCATCTCTCCCCTCACCCCGCTTTTTTCTCCTTCCTCCTCCCCCTTCTTTCATCCTCGTGTCACGAGAGAGAGAGAGAGAGAGAGAGACGCCGCCGCCGCCGCCCGCATCTCTCCCCTCACATCTCCTTCTTCCTTCTCCTCCTCCTCCTCCACCTCTGGTTGATTTCCACTGCCACCAGTATGCTAGTATTATATATATGATATGGTATTATGGCTGGAGCATTAACTCCATCCTATAGTCTCAAAAGATATATAAATATAATCCATAGTCATGTATCTCTCAATTAAGTTGAGCCTCAGTGATTATGAATCATTTATGTTAAAAGCAAGCTAGTCAAATTGAAATATCAACAACTTATCAAAACCATTGATACATAATCTAATGACACTGAATCCAATTTAATAATCACGCCAATTATTAGTAAAACTTTTTCTTTTTCTTTTTCTTTTTCTTTTTCCCTTTTTTTTGGAGAATAAAATCACCATAAAACATAAACTCTGAATATAACTGAATGAAAAAAATCAATTTAAATACCAACAATGGAGAAGTAACACGCTTCTCAACCGCGAGAACTACCCCTTCCTTCGTCTTCAATCCGATTGCAGTCGAACCCAACTATAAAAGGAAAAAAACATACTCCAGTTTTTATAAAATGCCTTCTTATATAAAAAAATATATATAGAAAAAACAGAGAAAGGGTCAGACCTTGATCGCCTCAATGGCATATTCCACCTGAAACAGTCTCCCTTCAGGAGAGAAAGTATTGACTCCTCGATCATACTCCGTCCTTCAAATCAAACCCCCAAAATTTTCAAATCAGGCGAAGAAATCGAATTAAAAGGTAAACATAAAAAGGAATGGAACACTAAAGATCTCACCTTGTGAGGAACATGGTCTGAATTTTTCGAAGCCCTAGAAATCTGAAATGGATTGCAAAGGGAAATCCTGAGAGATTGGGCGCCCGCGGGGGCTCTTGTTTGCTCTGTTGGGCATTGATTTGAGGTTTTTGACTGATGGACTCACGAAGTTCTCAACGGTGAGGGTTACCTCTTGGCTACAACGGTGACCGGACTCACAGGAGCCACCAATAACCACCACGAGAGTTTAAATGTGGGCCTCGAAGTGACTGGTTGAAGTTGGCACCCACTGTAATGATCTTGGGCTGAATGTTGGGCCGCATCCAACTCCGCAACGCCCTGTATTCCAATTGTTCATTTATGGAGCTGTTTGGTTGCAAGGAAGTCGACGGAAGTAAGGAAATAGGGAAGTATAATTGCTCACTTCCTTATCTATCCAAACACCGGAAAAAGAAAATAAGAAAATCCCTTTTCCTTTTCTCTTTTCTCTTTTACACAACCATTTCCTCACTTCCAGAGTGCTACAGTTAATTTTGTGGTCATGTAAATCTCATTTGTAATAAGTTATAGCACAAAACAGTTAATTTTTTGATCATATAAATTTCACTTGCATTCTAATTACAGTCCATTTTTTATTTTTCTTAATTAATTTTTATTTTAATATTATTTTACGGTCAACTTTGTGGTCAACTTTTTCACTTCCACTTTCACATTACCATTCAAATACCGGAAAAGACAAAATATTTTTCAAATCACACTTCCCAACAACATCCAAACACCGGAAAACTTACTAACCAATTCCCAAGTTCCAAAGGAAAATATTACCACTTCCTCAATTCTTCACTTCCTCAATTCCTCACTTCCTCACTTCCACCCTTAACTAATGAATCTAGTTTTTTTTTTTTTTTTTTTTTTTTTTTGAGAGAGTGCGTATCTGTTTTGCTGCAAGCGGCTGCAAGTCGTAAGTCATAAAATAAGAATAGAAAAAATGAACTGTAATAAGAAAAATATATTATATTTTATGATATTTGGTTGGTACAGTAAAAGTATAAATGGGAAAATATATTGTGTTTTACGGTATTTGGTTGGTAAAGAGCCTGTTTGGTTAAGGGTAAGGAAGTGAGGAAGTGGTAATAGTTCCCTTTGGAACTTAGGAATTGGTTAGTAAGTTTTCCAGTGTTTAAATGCTGTTGGGAAGTGTGGTTTGAAAAATGTTATGTTTTTCTGGTGTTTACATGATAATGTGAAGTAGCAGTAGAAAAATTGACCACAAAGTTGACCGCAAAATAATATTAAAATAAAAAGTAATTAAGAAAAATAAAAAATGTACTATAATTAGAATGCAAGTGAGATTTACATGACCAAAAAATTAACTGTTTTTTGCTACAACTTATTACATTTGAGATTTACATGACTACAAAATTAACTGTAACACTCTGAAAGTAAGGAACTAGTTGTGTAAAAGAGAGAAGAAAAAAGGAAAGGGGTTTTCTTATTTTCCTTTTCCGATGTTTGGATAGATAGGGAGGTGAGCAATTATACTTCCCCATTTTCTTACTTCCGCCCACTTCCTTGCAACTAAACACGCCCAAAGTGAAAGTGTAAGCAAAAATTTTGACCACAAAATTAACTGTAACAGTGATTTAAATATTATAAATACTATTAAATTAATTCTACTATTGAAAATTAAATTGTATTAATAAATATGAGATAAAATATTAATATTTTATTTATAACAATAATATTAATAAAATATTAGTAGAATTAGTAAAATATTAACTAGATAAATAATTATAAATTTTAAGAAAATCTAAAGATCATTAATAAAATTTTAACTAATAAAACATAAATATTAAAAAATCTTAAGAAAAATAATAAAATATAGTTATAATATTACAATATTATAAAGTATTTAAAATTATTATAATATTAAATTATATTATAATATTATTGTAATATTATAAAAAATAAAATTAACAAAGTAAAATATAATTATAATTTAATAATAAATTATTATTATTATATTATTATAATGAATTATTATTACAATGTTAACATAATAAAACATTAATATAATAATAAAGTGTAACACCCCGCTCCCGGAATACGTACTTAGTTGCGTATTCAGATTTTTGATCGTATTTTTTCGATTTACCTTCTGTACTTATTTTGTATTATGAATTGTTTATATGATTGTTTTGTCTTAAATTTGGATTCGTGTACTCGGAGTCAGCCCTAGTCTGAACCGTAGACCCGATCCTAATGTATTACTCGATTTGGTCTTTCCGGTATTCTGATTTGACCGATTTCTGTTTCAAATATCATTTTCCAATATTATATATTTTATATGATTTTCTGGAATTTTCCTGAATTTAATTAAATATCTTCAAAACCGGTGTCGACCAGTGCCGCTGACCGATTCCCGGATTTTTAGTTTACAAACGGTTTAGAATTTCTACAAGTACCTTTAGACATTATTTCTTAAAATCATATTTTCTATCTACATACTTTTTCTGAGGATTTTATGAATTTATGAAAATTCCATCGGAGTCGGTAGCTAGCTGATTCCGGGATTTTTAGTTTTAAAACTGTAAAGTATTTCTTAAAACGAATTTCACCATGAGTCTTAAAATAATATTCTTGATTTTTGATAATTATTTCGGGTTGTTCCGAGATACTTGAATTTCGGACGATTCCGGTATTTTCCCGAAAGATTTCCGCATCCGCAACCGAATCCCGAGAATCCGCCACTTTCATTATTTTCATTTTCTCTTCCAAGAGAATAATTTCCCTTTTCCATTTTCTTTTCCTTTTCCTTTTTTCTTCCTTTCCTTCCTCCACAATCCACAAGAATTCCATTTTCCAAAATTCCAACAATTCCAAAATCCCATTTTCCTCCACACACTTCCACCAACTCCCTCATTAATGCCCCTCTTTCTCTCTCTCTCCCATGGCCGGCCAAGTGGCCAAAAGAGGGACACCTCATCCTCCCCTATTTGCAAAAACCCCCCTCTCTTCTATCTTATTTGCACCTCCTTCACAAAATCTAAAACCTATAAATACTTTTCCTTCCCCTTTCCTTATTCATTTTCACTTCACCTTTCTCTTTCTTCTCTTCACCAAAACCCTAACCTCCAACATCCCCTTCATCTCCACCACCTCCACGGCGCCTCCGGCCACCACGACTCCGGCGAGAGACCCCCAATCTCCGGCCACCACTTCTTCTCACCAACACCAACAACAAAACCTCCAAACCTCCATCTTCTTCTTCTTCATCAACTTCAATCACTACCACCATCACTCCAACACCTTGTACTTCTTTTAGGTAAGTGTTCTTCTTCACCAAGCCTTGATTAATTCTTAGGATACTTGTATTTTCATATCATGTATACTTAGGTCTTCAAATCATGCCATTTGATTATCAACACACAACCACCAAAATCTGTTCTGTTTGCTGTTTCCAGACGATTAGTCGACTAGACCTATAGATTAGTCGACTAGAAACCCTTAGTTGAAACGTAACCTTTTCTGGAACACAGTTTTAGTCGACTTAGGTTATTTATTAGTCGACTAGAAACCTCGATTAGTCGACTACTCCCTTGACCCTAGTCGACTAACCTTTCCTGAATCAGAAACCCAACTCTCTGTTACTCAGTATTAGTCGACTTGACATGACTGTTAGTCGACTTGAGATGTCTGTTAGTCGACTACCCTTTCCACCTAGTCGACTAACTTTTCCTGAAACCAGAACCCAACTCTCTGGAACCCAGTTTTAGTCGACTATACCAGACTGTTAGTCGACTCGAATCCACTATTAGTCGACTACTCTTTCACCCTAGTCGACTAACTTTGGCTGTTTGTCTTAGTTGATTTCTTTCTTGAATATGAACCTTACCCTCTAGACTTATATCATATCTTAGTATTACTTGACTTGTCACTTGACAAACATCATCTTCCCTTCTCTCTTTCTCTCTCCTCTTCACTCTACATAATTATATCACAGGTTATGGCGCGTCCCAAGTTCAGTGGATTTCGGATCTTTCGGCACTTTGGTGATTTAGGCGAGTAGTCTCGCTTTTCTCTCATCTCTATTTGAGTTTCCCGTTTCGTCGGGACGATAAGTATTTCGCTTCCTATTTTCATGTATTTGATTCCATGTCTATATATCTTTTACTGCTTTCATACTATGCGTGGCCGACCCTTCGTGGTCGTTGTACTTTGGGTTACTTTTATGTTACCTTGCCATACCATTACCTCAGACTAGTCAGTTGCATGCTTTTATTTAACACATGTATATCACCTGACCATCTAGTGTGTTATCACCTGACCACCTGCCATGCTACTACTTGGCAAGACCCTTTAGTTATGCTATGACTTGCCCTGACTATTATCAATCTCTTGCCATGACTTAACCCGACTATTATCAATCCTTTGATATGCTTGGTTGTTTACTAAATATCATCACCCTGTCATGCTATCACTTGACACCCAGCATGATATACTTGACTTGTGATTATCACCTTTACGGGGACCTTACCTTATTATCCTGTATCATGATCAGTGACTTGTATTCCTGCTTTATATGCAGTGACCTGACTATATAGTACGTATGTACTCCTGATTCCTGATCATGTCCATTTCCTGTTATTCCCGTAAAGTGATAATTAAACTAATGAATCCTAAAAAGGACCAACTTGTATTGGGTCGGGGGAAACATGCGGATATCAATATGTGTTCGTATTTACAGTGGCTTTTAGGAATGTTGTGCAACTACATGTTCCGGTCTGACCTGTGGGCCTCCAGGGGACCGAGGGGAGAGCTGGCTCCCTCATTACTGGTACCATCATGATAAGGGCATACATAAGTCCCTCCTGTTAGCCTTGCGGCTGGTTTCCGTTTCCATGCAACGGAACAATCCTGGGCCGTGGTCCCGGGTATGTACGGGACCCACTGTAAACATAGTTCGTTGATACCCCCGCTGGTTTCCAATAACAACCTTGTTTTACTCGGATATGGATCTATGTGCGTTGGGACGCTAGCTCACATAGCTAGATATCAGGGTAAGACGAGTAATAATAAAGTGTCATAATAACCGGCTCTTTAAGTTGTAAGTGGAGGTATGTGGAATGGGACGCATACTAAAGCCTGCAACTTAAACGGCTATGAATCTGTGTTGTGCCTTACTATATTTGCTTGTCCGGGATTTTACTTCGGATTTCCGGTTTTATGAGTATTATCGTATTATCTGCTCATATTCTGCTTTATCCATTGTATTCACTTGCCTCTTGTTCATTATCTTATCATGCCTGAGAACAGTCGGGTTGAATGGGCTTGGGTTATGGTGACATGAGATAAAGGTATATAGATGAGGGTTTCCTTGTTTGGATTATTCCTTCGATGTACTAGTCTCATGGAACCGTAATCTGAAGCCATACGATCAGATTGCTTGTCCTTGGCTTTACATGACATGTACTCACCCTTGCTCGCCACTTGGTTTTGCTTCACCACTCGCCTGGGGAGTATCATTTGACTCCCCTGGATCCTCATGTCCAGGTCATGGAGCTTGGAGCGTGTAGATTCTCCCCCTTGCGGATCAGAGTAGCGCAGCGGTAGCGTGGATCCCCAGCCGACCATCCAGAGCTCCATCCTTCCAGGCCCCCTTGTGAGTCTCTCGAGTTTTTCTTTTAAACTCGTGAGTAACTTTTATACTGTTTATACTTGTACCTTTCCTTGTATTCCCGCTGTTCATATATGTATACCTTTTGTACTCTCGCATTTGCGCATCAGTGATATAATATTATTGTAATATTGGATCACTTCTGGTGATAACTTTGTAATTGTATATATGTGTTGGAATGTATAATGCACCATTTGCTTCCGTACTCTGATTCTTGTCTGTACTGATGCTTAGCGTATATACGGGAGGGTAGTTCTGACCTACGTATATACGTTGCAGTGACGTCCCCGTATCCGTGGGACCGGGGCGTTACATAAAGTGTAATGTAATATTAATAAAGTAATTATTTATATTAAAAATAAATAAATAAAATATATAGTAGTTTTATATTAAAGCATAATGTTGTTATATTAATAAAATATTAAATCTAAATAAAATATTAAAACAATTGGTATAAATATTAATAAAATAATAAAGTATAATAACAATATTAAATAAAATTACTAAATTAAAATAATAAAGTATTAAATATTAAAATAATAATAAAAAACTAAATATTAAAAATATAAAATAATTAAATAAGAACTTAAACACTATTAAAAGATTAAATAATATTAAAATATATATTGATTATTAAGTAACTGTTTTGGACTGCAAGTATATTACAAGTGTAATTTACATGACCACAAAATTAATTGAAGCAGCTGCAAGTGGGAAAATGTGGATGTAAAAGTGAGATTTACATGATCACAAAATTAACTATGGCAACTGCATGTGAGAAAATGAGAATTGCATTTTTGCATCGAAATAAACAGCGAAAAATGGAAAAAAAAAAATTTACGACTTACGACTTGTGGCCATTTGCGGCGAAATAAACATGCCCTATAATGAATCTAGTTTCCCCCCTAATTAACTCACCAACGACGAGATTCACTGTTGATCACTGGAGAGCAAATATGAGGCCTGACCAAGACCGCGTCAGGGCAGAAATAATGTCCTCGCACGCGGGCTCGAAGTGCCGACCTATGGAGAGCGGTGCTCAACAATCTCCCAAGGCTCAGATCACTCGATCATTTGCGAGGACGTATAATGAATCTAGTTGTTCGGAATGAAATTTGTAATTAGGAAAAAAAGACTCAAATCTATTGGAATGACTTATCCTTGCCATTGATCATATTTATTGTACCTTCTTCTGGAAATGATTAAAGGAATAATGTTAATTGAACTTGGGGTCTATAGACCCCAAAGCATGGTCACCAGCAATTAGGGGGGGATGGTTGACGTCGAGATAGACTGCGCGAGTGCATGGAGCCGGATTATTGGACTGGATTATTTGGTGGTGTGAGTCACCATTAGATAATGTATTATGTTAGGTTCGTTACCCCGTTCTCAAAATACGTACTTAGATACGTATTCCAATTTTTTTATCGTATATTTTGATTTAGTTTTTGTATTTGTTTTTGTTTTATAATTATTTGTGTGATTATTTTGTATTGAATCCAGATTCGTAGACTCAGAGTCAACCCTAGTCTGAACCGGGGACCCGATCCTAATGTGTTGCTCGATTTAATTTTTTCGGTAGTCAGATTTGACCGGTTTCAGTTTCAAATATCGTTTTTCAATTTTTTTAGATTTCAGTAGTCAGATTTGACTGGTGTCGATTGGTATCGCTGGCCGATTCCTAATTTTTTTAGTTTTCAAATGGAGTTAAACTTTTAGAAACAGGTTTTACGTTACTTCTTAGAATCTTATTTGCTATCCAGATGTATTTTTTTGAGATTTTTTTGAATTTATCAAAATTTGATCGATTTTGATGTCGACTGGTATCGCCGGAAGATTTCAGGATTTTTAATTTGAAAATAAAATTGAATTTCTTAAATCCAATTTTATCAAGTATCTTAAAATAATATTTTCTATTTTTAAAAAAATTTCGGAGCGATTCTGAAACAGTTAATTTTACTCGCATTAAATAATATTATTTTCTTCTTTTCATTTTCTTTTTATTTTTCCTTTCTTTCTTCTCCACCTACTCCCATCCCCTCCCTCATGCCCTGCCAACGACAACCACCCAGCCCCATTTCCACTATATACCTCATCCCCTGCCCTTCTCCTCCTATCTTCTTTCTTTCTTTTCTTTCTTTTCTTTCTTTCTTCTCAATTTCTCCATCTCTTTTTCCTCTCCCACCAACTCTTTACTCTTCCTTCCTCATGACCGTCGCCTCCACCATCACCACCCCCCAGCGCCCCTCAAGCCTCCTCTTCTCTTCTCCACCTCCCTTCTATCCAACCACCATCTCCTTTTCTCCAATTTTCACCAAAACTCATTACCACCATTTCTTTCTTCTTCTTCTTCTTCTTCAATTTTCTATCAATCCACCTTCTCCTCCACTTCCAACCCCCAACCACCATCTCTTCCTCCTCCTCCAACTCCCTAACACCACCATCTTCAACCAATACTACCACCACCAACAACCACCATCACTTTCAACATCAACAACAATAACAACAACCACCACCACAACACCCAAACCCTCACCTCCTCTTCCTCCCCTGGGCCAAGGCCACGCGCCGCCTCCCTGGCCGCTGGCAGCGGCCAGAGCCGCCAGCCACATACTTTGCCCTCTTCTCTTCTTTCTTCTTTCTTTCTTTTCTTCTTTCTTTTTTATTCCCTGTCTACTCTCTCCTTCATTCCCTATTTACACCCCTTCATTTTGCAACACTCCCCTCCCCTATCTCTTTCCTATAACTCTCTCTCTCTCTTACACTCCTCTCTCTAACTAATTCTCCTCTATCTTTCTTCTCTCTCATTCTCTCTCTCTATATATACATTTATATCTTAATATGGATTGGTAGCGTGCACATGGTGTTCGTAGATTTCCCGAATACTGCTTGGAGTCGTGTGGTTTTAGGCGAGTACTTCACTTTATGTCGGCGAGTAACTCTTGTGTTTTAGGCGAGTACTTCCCTTGTGTTGTTTAATGCCTTACTAGTTTCATTCTAGGGCTTGATGCATGTTATGAGAGTACCTTTCCTAGGATATGTTATTCTGGCTTTTAATACATGACGTGTCATTATGTGAGATGATATATGATATGCAAGTGATTTTCTAATATTAACATGTTATACGAATACATGTTGACCGTTATTATAACTCACTGGACTGGTATTATACTTGTAATTGGTATGCCTAGATACGCTTCCGCTATGCTCGGCTCCGCGTAGCTAATTAATAAATTGATTTATTGTTGTTATAGATATAGTTGTGAAGAGTGTGAAATGTTTAACTATACTGTTCTCCTGTACCATGTTACATGACCGGATGATTACCTTACATATGATGTCGTAACTCTGTATTCAACTCATCTGATATCGACATGTTAATTACCTAAAACTGATATGTTTATATTCGACACCTGATTTCTGACACTTGATATCTGACAATAGTACTGGACATGTTATCACTTAACATCTGATACTTGACACTTGAGATCTAACGCCTGACGATTGACATACCGATACATTTGACCTGATGTTTTGACACCTAACTAGATGCTATTAGACTTGACATCTGTATTGCATTGCATATTCATGATTATCACTTTTACAGGGACTTGGCATGATTATTATACTGCTACCAGACATCTGGTACTCATGTACTTATGAACTCATGCACTCCTGCATCCCCTGTACTCACGTCCCCTGCACCTTTACTCTTATTAATAGCACGGTCATACCGGGGTCCGGAGGAGCATGCCTGGTGTCAGGATGAGGAGGATGTATATAGGGGGCAGACGGGTCGCGACCCGCCAGACCCGACCCGACCCAAAGTTAGCGGGTCTGGGTTTAGACTAATCGGGTTTGGGTCATAATCGGGTCGACCCTCTGACCCGATTATTAAATGGGTCGGGTCGACCCGAACCCGCCAGACCCGCTTGACCGCCAGACCCGATTATTCTCTCTCCTCCTCGGCCTCCTCCCTTTGATCTCCTCCTCTGCCGCCCCCGCCTCCTCCTCTTCGCCTAAATCAAATTGTTAAAAAATATGCATAAGACAGTTTTGAATCCGTGGCCTCTAGTGTGTGGAGTTTAATGTGATGACTAACTATACCATCCAACAATTTAGTAATAAAGTGTAAAGAAATTGTATTTAAAATTTAATAATCTGGTCAAATGGGTCGGGTCGGGTCGACCCGACTAAGAATGGGTCGGGTCTGGGTCTGAATTTTTGACCCGAATAATAATCGGGTCGGGTCGACCCGACCCAATTATTATATGGGTCGAGCAGTAATAGGGTCGGGTCGACCCGACCCGACCCAATGGCCACCCCTAGATGTATCCCACGATCATGCTAGCGTCTGACAGATCCTGAATGGAACTAAGCACCACACGGATCAAAATCACGCCACGCACGTGGTGGGGGCCACCTTTCGAATCTGTGGGAGCCACCTCTAGAATTCATTCCCCACATAGACTTAAGTGCCACACGGACCAAAGTGCCACGCCACGCACATGGTGGGGCCCACCTCTTGAATCTGTGGGGCTGCCTCCTGAATCTATCCTCCAAGAAAATTAATCCTTCCTCCTGCCTGTGCTGCCTGGTATTAGCGTGATAAGTATTCTCAGTGTATATTAACACACGTACACCTGTACAATAATAACGCCAGGAGCGTATGCTATTTGGTCTCTCCCCTATTCGAATAATAGCACCCGTATCAGAATTCGAATGAGTTCTACTGGAAATGCGGGCTCCAACGTGAACTGTCGATGTTGTGGGACGTCGGTGGGAAAGGGACAAGAATAACAAATGATACCTATAATTATTATTGAACAACTTAAATAAAACACCTTCATTCTCCGATTATAGCGATGAATCATTTAATTAGGTTTTATGCCCTGAGTTGACACATTGCTTTATGACATATGATTTATGTGATACAATGATTACTCCAGACACACTCTAGTTCTGTTACTCTGAAAGCAACTCAAGTTGTATGAACTCAGATGATGGCGACATCAGAGATGTGGTATATAAACGAGGGTTTTCTTGTTTGGATTACCCCCTTGATGTATCAATCTCGTGAATCCATAATCTGAACTTGTACAACTAATTTTGTTCATACTTGTATTTATCACGTATTTAATGTATTTATCGCATGTTTATTTATACTTAAGCTGTCGACACCGTTTACTATTCATGCTTTCCGATTCAGATTTATCGATATACATGTATTTACTTAATCTCTGATTTGTTATTGTTCCCCTAATTTCCATTATGTTATTGGTCATTGCCTATACCATATACCTGAATCATATCACTTGATCATGTACACGTGTGATTACCTGAGCACATCAACTGGGTTTATCTTACATACTCGCTTGGTTGTTTATTGACAACCCTGAATTCTCATATCAAGATCCTAGAGTCCGGATTGTGGTGGCCTTACTGTAGCTGATCAGAGTTGCACAGCGTAAGCGTGAATTAGCGATTGCCTGTTCAAATCCCCTCTTCCAACCCCCCTTGATCGGCTCGCAAGATTCTCATCTTACTACTCGTGAGTACTTTCTCGTCTTTTATATTACATATCTTGCCCTTTTCGCTTCTTGGTGATCTTATATTCTTGAGATATTGTATCTTGCCATGTGATAACTGTGTACCTATGCTATTATTGCTGGGATATATATTACCACTGTACTTCTGTACTCTAATTCTTGCATGTACTAACGCTTAGCGTATATATGTGAGGGTATTTTCGCCTTGCGTCTTACGTCGCAGTAACATCTCCGTACCCATGGGATCGGAGTATTACATTTACGCTAAATAAAAATCTCTTGAAATGTAAGAGGCGACTTTGCTTGTAATCCTCTTATTGTGTGGGAACGATAAAAGGATGTGAGAGATTACTATGAGAGAAAGATGCTAGATATGAGAGCTCTCTCTTATACGCCTTGTATTTATCTCTTATAGTGGATCTTTCTTGTATTGGTGTCTCTTAGAGTAGGCCAAAATTAGCCAGCCAAACAAGTAAAACTTGTAATGTCTTATTGTGTGTGATTTCTTTATTTTGTGTGCTCTGATTGATCTCGCGGTTCATCGAGATAAGAATCGAACAGGCTTTCGTCCCCTGCAATTTGGGAGAGCGGATATTTCCACCCAAAAAATGACGAAGGCACCCGATGTTAAAGGCACCCCCTATTTTTTTTTTCAAAATGCCAAAATGCACTCTTCTTCTCCTTCTCCTCCTCCTCTCCCACCTTCCCTGGCAACCGCCCGGTCTCCGCCCCTCTCTCGTCGACGACCACCTCATCCCCCATCTCCGGTCTCCCCTGCTCCCCCTCCCTTCCTCCCCCCCCCATCTCCACATCTCCCTCTGGGGGGGTAGGCGAGGGGGGAGGGGGTGGGGGAGATCGGGGGGAGGGGAGAGGGAGGCCAGGTGTAACGCCCCGATCCCACGGTTGCGGGGACGTCACTGCGACGTACATACGCAGGTCAGAAATACCCTACGTATATACGCTAAGCATCAGTACAAACAAGAATCAGAGTACGACAAAGCGCAGCGTCCTCTCATATGCCAACATAAGAAGTACAAGGTACAAGGTTATCACAGAATGTGACATATATTTACATATCGCATGCATCATATATCACAGCCAAACTCAAAAGTACGATTTACAAGATAATTACAAGGATGCTCACGAGCTGAAGAAAGGTCCCGCGAGCCAAAAGGAAAGTCTGGGATGACAGCAACCGAGACTAATCGGCCTGCTCGGAAAGGAAAGCCTGGTCCTCCACAGAAGGCTCCACCTCGATCCAAGGTTCGGAACCTGAACATACAAATTCAAGGGAGTCAGGACCTCCCAACAAGTAGAGCAGGTAACAGCCGAGTGGCAACGGAAATAAGAGTACGAAAGTTGGTACAATATCAAGAATAATCATCCAGCAAGTAAAAGGAGCATAGCATGTTATAAACGTAAGGGCATTGTATAAGCTTAGGCTACAGCTCCATGAGACCAGTACTTCGAGGGGATAATCCAAATAAGGAAACCCTCATCTATATACCTTCATCTCATGTCACCGTAATCCAAGCGCATACAACAACCACAGTTAACGTCTTTTATTATTATTATTATTACTCGTCTTACCCTGATATCTAGCTATGTGAACTAGCGTCCCAGCACACATAGATCCATATCCGAGTAAAGCAAGGTTGTTATTGGAAACCAGCGGGGGTATCAACGAACTATGTTTACAGTGGGTCCCGTGCATGCCCGGGACCACGGTCCAGGATTGTTCCGTTGCTTGGTGACGGAACCCGCCGCAAGGCAAACAGGAGGGACTTATTGTATGCCCTTAACATGATGGTACCAGGAATGAGGGAGCCAGCTCTCCCCTCGGTCCCCTGGAGGCCCACAGGTCAGACCGGAAATTTAGTTGCACAACATACCTAATGCCACTGTAAACACGAACACATATTGATAGCCGCATGTTTCCCCCGACCCAATGTAAGTTGTCTCATTTTATGAATATTAGATAATTATCAAATTTCGGGAATGAGCAGGAACATGTCAGGAATACAGGTATATCAGGAGTGCTGGTTCGTACTATCATGTAATCAAGTTGGTAAATCATGAAGTCCGGTTATCATTCCCGTTATAATGATAATTATAGGAGTCAGGTGTATCATGCCTTGTGTCAATAGATAGCATGATAAGAGGTGATATTCATCAAGTAACAAGCCTCGCAAATAGCAACATAATATACATGATCCAAAGATAATGTTCATAATCAAAGAAGTAATTAACCATAATAAATAGTCAAGATTAGTCGACTAGGAAAGACAAGTAGTCGACTCATGAAAGAGTTAGTCGACTATAGAAAGGGGACAAGTCGACTAAGAAAGCTGCGTTTGGGAAAGCTGCGTTTTTCAGAGGAAAGTTAGTCGACTAAGGCGTTTGGGTTAGTCGACTGGTCAAGTCTGCGTCTCGAAGAGCCGCGTTTCAAGAAGCTGCGTTAGTCGACTAGGGACAGTAGGTAGTCGACTAGGGAAATCTGCGTTTCAAGGAACCGCGTTTTCAGAAGGGAAGTTAGTCGACTAAGGGAAAACACCAAGTCGACTAATCAAGTGTGCGTTTCAAGGAGCTGCGTTTGCAGAGAAAGGCTAGTCGACTGGACGCAAGGGAGTAGTCGACTAACTATGCTGCGTTTCAGAATCAAGGGTGCGTTTCCAAAGGATTAGTCGACTGATAGATTGGTCAAGTCGACTAATGAAGTTCAGAACTGAGCAGATCCTATTATTTGAGAGCTGCGTTTCAAAGGATTAGTCGACTTGCGTTTGGGCCAAGTCGACTAATAGAGGTTCAGAACAGAGAACAGGTCCAAATATTCGAGGGCTGTGTTTGTTACAAACATGAAATAATATCAAGTCATGGCGAGTAGAATTACTCGCCTAAGGTGCGTCCGACGCAGAGAAACGCGGTCCCAATCCAACAGGAGGGTGCCGGTTCTCACAAGTTGATGGAAAGGGTTGTGGTTGCTTTGGAGAAGATGGAGGTGCAAGTCTAGTTCATCAAGCCAAAACGGGATCTTGCAAACGTTGTTGCGGGGGACGAAACTATAGTCCGTTAGAAGGAAGTTGTCGAGGAGGCGAAGGTGGTACGCTTGGTGGAGGCTAAGGTGGTGCAGGTGGTGGTGGAAATGGTGGTGAAGCTTTTTGGTGAAAGTGGGTTCTTTGAGGTTCTCTTGGTGAAAGAGGTTGAAGAAGATGGTGTTTGTTGGTGAAAATGGAGGAGGAGATGGAGGAGAATGAAGTAGAGGGATTTGTGGTGGAGAAAATGGCTTTGGTGGGTGGTGGTGATGGCCGGCCAAGGAGCTTGGGGGGGTTGTGGTGGCTGTTGGAGCTTGCTGGAACAAAAGAGATGAAGGAAAACAATGAGAGAGAAGATGGGAGTGCATTTATATAGAAGGGGGAAAACAATATAATAATTGCCATCCTCACTTCCCTCCAAAGAATGCTGCGTCTCAAGGCTGCGTCTAGGCAAAAGAAGCCAAACGCGGGAGTTCAATGTTGCGTTCCGAAGAAAACGCAAAGGGCTGCGTTTCAGAGAAAAGGACAAGGGCATGGTTGATTGGACTTGAGTTGTATTGGCCCATACGCATTTAATGCAGTAAGGAGAGGATCACCACATTTAATGATGGGTCCAGTTGGCAAAACTCGCGTTTGAGGAAGGAGAGAGAAAATGGGAAAAAGAGAGAAGTGAAATAGTAAAATGATTTCCCGGTATCTGGGAAAATACCGAGAACTCTGGAAAGGTCCAAAAATTGAAGTGTCTCGGAAGGCTTCCCAAAAATTCACAAAAATCATAAATATTATAAAACGATTTATGGTGAAATCGATTTTCAGAAATTCAATCCCATTTTTAAAATAAAAAAATCCTGGAGTCCACTATGAATGGTGTCTACACCGGGTAAGCTAGATTTTTGATAAAATCTGAAAATTCCCAGAAAATGCCCGAAGGAAGAAAATATAATTTTAAGAAGGAATATGAAAGCGGAATCCATAAATTTGATTCCAATTACAAATTAAAATTCCTGGAATCAACCAGTGATGCTGGCCGACACCGGTTTTGAAGATTTACAACTTAATCCCGAAAAATTCTAGAAAATCATGAAAAATCTAATATATTAAGAAATAATATTTGAAACTAAAATTAGTCAAATCTAAATACCAAACAGATCAAATCATGCAGTACTGCTATACTAGTAAATATTCAAATAGTAGAAAATAAAATAAAAAGAAATATGCTCAAAAATCAAGATACGTAACTGTGTACGTATGCAGAGGATGGGGTATTACACTCTATCCACCTTACAAAAAATTTCGTCCTCGAAATTTCAGGAAGGGGAAGATGACGGTAGAGAGAATAGGAAGAAAGGGTTTTACCAACTAAGTTGTAAATAGATGGGGATATCGCTCACGAATAACGTCCTCCCGTTCCCATGTGGCTTCTCCTGGCACATGCCTATTCCAAGAAACCAATACTAGTGGTATTGCCTTACTCTTCAGGGTCTTAACACTTTTGTCCAGGATGGCCATCGGTTGCTCCACGTAAGACAGATCTGGCCGCAATTCCAATTCTGAGTGATCTAGAATGTGACTCTCATCCTTGACATACCTTCTCAACTGTGATACATGGAATACATTGTGTACTCCTTCTAAAGATGGCGGTAATGCCAAACGGTAAGACACATCTCCCACGCGATCCAAAACTTCGAATGGGCCGATGTATCTCGGACTAAGTTTACCACGAGTACCGAACCGGATTACCCCTTTTGTGGGTGATATCTTCAAAAATACATGATCACCTGATTTGAATTCCAAGGGTCTTCTATTTGTGCCAGCCCAACTCTTCTGTCGGCTCTGTGCTGCCCGGAGGTGATCTCTGATAACTCGGACCTTGTCTGTTGTCTGAACTAGAATGTCTGGTCCCATAAGTCTTCTTTCGCCGACTTCGTCCCAACATATCGGTGATCTGCATTTCCTGCCATACAATGCCTCATATGGTGCCATTTTGATACTGGCCTGATAGCTGTTATTATAAGAAATTCCACCAAATGAATGTAGTCTTCCCATGACCCTTTAAATTCTATCATGCAGGCTCGTAACATGTCTTCAAGGATCTGGATAGTCCGTTCAGATTGTCCGTCTGTCTGGGGTGATATGAAGTACTGAATTTCAGACGAGTTCCTAAATTCTCTTGGAGACTTTCCCAGAAATGAGATCGGAATCTTGTATCTCTATCTGACACGATGCTAACTGGGACTCCATGTAAACGAACTATTTCTCTCATATATTTGTCTGCCAGAATTTCTGTTGACTGACCTACTCTGAATGGTAAGAAGTGAGCTGATTTTGTGAGACGGTCAACGATCACCCATACTGCATTGTTACCCTTAGGACTGCGGGGTAGTGCTGTAACAAAATCCATGGTGATATGTTCCCACTTCCATTCGGGTATTGGTAAGGGCTGAAGGAATCCAGCTGTTCTCTGGTGTTCTATCTTTACCTGTTGGCAAACTAAGCACTTGGCCACATACTGGGCTATCTCCCTCTTCATAGCATTCCACCAAAACTTCTGTTTCAAATCTTGATACATCTTATTTCCTCCTGGGTGTATGGAATAAGCCGAACTATGTGTCTCTGCCAAAATTTTCTGTCGAACTTCTCCTTGGGGAACACAAATTCTATTACCAAAATATAAGGCATTATCCGAATGAATACGGAGGTCAGTTCTCAATCCAGCTTCTATCTGAGCTCTGAATTTCTGTAATCTGGGGTCTTCTTTCTGAGCTTCCTTAATCTCATCCATCAGGGTCGGCTGGATCTGAAAGGTCATCAACTGTCCCGTTTATCAATTCCTTGTACTATCATTAAGTCCAATTTTATGATATCCTGAATCAACTCCTTCTGTTGTGTGAGTCGTACTAGCATTCTATTTTCTGGCTTCCTGCTCAATGCATCTGGTACTGTGTTGACTTTGCCCGGATGATACTGTAAGTCTATGTCATAATCTGCCATCAATTCAAGCCACCGTCTCTGTCTCATGTTTAATTCCTTCTGCGTGAAAATATACTTCAGACTCTTGTGATCTGTGTAGATTAACACCTTGTCTCCCAGAAGATAATGTCTCCAGATCTTCAATGCGAATATTACAGCTGCCAGCTCTAAGTCATGAGTTGGGTAATTCCTCTCATGTGGTTTCAATTGCCTAGAGGCATAAGCTATGACATGACCATGCTGCATTAATACACATCCTAGGCCTTTCCCGGATGCATCACTGTATATAACCATTCCTCCTGTTCCTGAGGGAGTCTTCAAGACTGGAGCTGTAATGAGTCTTTCCTTTAATTGCTCAAACGCTGTAGCACATTCCTTGGTCCATATATATTTTTTCTTCTTTCCGGGTGAGCTTCGTTAACGGGGCTGCAATCTTAGAAAAGTCTTGGACGAAGCGCCTGTAATATCCGGCTAATCCAATAAAACTCTTAATTTCTGTTACTGTCCTTGGAATTGGCCAGTCTTTTACTGCCTGAATTTTACTAGGGTCTACTGAAATTCCTTCTTCTAAAATTATGTGTCCAAGGAAGGCCACACTATTTAACCAGAATTCACACTTGCTTTGCTTAGCATGAAGTTGTTCCTGTTGGAGAGTCTGTAATACTATTCTCAAGTGGTCTGCATGCTCTCTGTCGTTCTTCGAATAGATCAAGATGTCGTCTATGAAAACAACCACAAATTGATCCAAATATGATGAGAACACTCTGTTCATCAAATCCATGAAAACTGCAGGGGCATTGGTGACTCCGAAGGGCATAACTAGAAATTCATAATGGCCATAACGGTCCTGAATGCTGTCTTTGGAATATCTTCTTTCTTTACCCTTAGCTGGTGATATCCTGATTGCAAATCCAACTTTGAAAATACTCGGGCTCCATGAAGCTGATCAAACAGATCATCAATTCTTGGTAAGGGGTACTTGTTCTTGATGGTAACTTTGTTTAGCTCTCTGTAGTCTATACACAACCGCTTACCACCGTCTTTCTTGTGGGCTAATAGCACTGGAGCTCCCCATGGTGAAGCACTAGGTCTAATCAATCCCTTGTCAGAATATTCTTGCAGTTGCTTCTTTAGAATCTCCAACTCAGTGGGAGCCATTCTGTATGGAGCTTTGGATATCGGAGCTGTACCTGGAAGGGTATCAATAGAGAACTCAATTACTCTATCGGGTGGAAGTCCTGAGATCTCCTTAAATACTTCTGGAAACTCATTCCAAACTGGCACTCTCTTCTTCTGGATCTCACCAGCAGTCATCTGTGCTTTCCCTTTGGCAGGTTTGCGTTCTCCTTCAAATTGGAACTCAGGCTGAAGCGGTATTCTGAAAATAACTTTCTTGCTTCGGCAATCATGACCGCATGGTATTTGCTGAGCCAAGTCATGCCTAAGATTAGGTCGTACCCTCTAGTATCCAGCACGAGCATATCCGCTGTTAATGTTCTGCCACACAGTTCCACCGGACAATCTACACAAACTCTATTAGAGATGACTACTCCGTTACCGGTACTAATCTCCCACTGGTGGTCTAGATATTCAACAGGTATAGAGTTCAAAGC
Organism: Agave tequilana; assembly: GCA_038442645.1. Classification (NCBI taxonomy): domain Eukaryota; kingdom Viridiplantae; phylum Streptophyta; class Magnoliopsida; order Asparagales; family Asparagaceae; genus Agave; species Agave tequilana. The sequence goes on along the minus strand of JAVJIF010021848.1, from coordinate 7,001 downwards.
AATGAAACTATCTGATATGTAACAATGGGAAGCGCCAGAATCAAAGAGGGCTAAGACAGGTCTAGAGTGCACCATAATCTTACCTGTTACCACCTCTTCAGAAGTTTCGGCCTCTTCCACAGTCAAGTTGTAAGCTCGTCCTCTTCCACGACCTGCTGCAGCTCTAACTCCCCTCTGGACTGGGCGGATAACTTGCTGTGGGGGAGGGGGAAGGGCTCTCCTAACCATTTGTCCCTGGTTCCTCTGTCCATCTGGCCCTGGAAGTGCTGGTAGTGCTTGGTTGGCTATTCCCATTCTCTTGTGGGGGCAGACTTCTACTGAATGATCACGGGAACCACATGCCAGGCATAACCCATTTGCCCTACGGCAATTCTGTCGGGAGTGACCTGGTTTCTGGCAATAACTACAAAAGAAGAATGGTTGGGTTACTGGAAAGGGAGCTGGTCGGAATGGCCGTCTCATGGCTGGGACTCTCGCTGTTCTGAATGGACCTCCTCTCCCTGCTTGTGGAAATGGCCTCTTCATGGCCTGGTTCCTCATCATATTAGATTTCCCTTTCTCCAGACCTCGCTCCACCTCCCGAGCTATGGTGAGGACTTCTGAATAGGTCTTTAGCTGCTGGGGCATCAGGAATACTTGGATGTCCATCTGCAATCCCTGCTGGAATCTGCTTGCCCGCTTCTCCTCATCCGCTACCATGTACGGAGCAAAGCGGCTAAGCCTGAGAAACTCTGCTGCATACTCATCCACTGACTTGTTCCATTGCTGCAATCTGATGAACTGCTCCTCCATGTCTTTCTGAGCAGTAGCAGGGAAGAATCTGCTGTAGAAGCTCTTGGAGAACGTGTCCCAGGTGACAGGCTTCTCCAGTCTGGCCTCCTCCGCTAGCCACCAAGTCCTAGCTATATCCTTAAGTTGAATTTTGGCGACTTCCACTTGATTTTCTTTTGGGATCCGGGCTGCGTTCAACAGATCTGTGGTGTCAATCAGCCATTGTTCAGCATCTAGTGGTTTCTCTTCTCCCGTGAATATCGCCGGTTGTAACCGCCTGAAATCTGATACATTCCCCGGCCTTTGTTCCTTGGGAGTTACTAACTCTTGCCGAAGGAGTTCCGTCTGCTGTTGCTGATTTTCCATCATAGTCTGGATAACTCTCAGAATCTCAACATTCTCTCCTGTGGGTCCGTTTGATGCTTGTCCGGGGTTGCTACGACCCGTCCTTCTATCCATACTTATGTTGGTAAAAAGGAGACTGGAAACTGGAAAGATGAAAGGATTTTAGGACACGAGGAAAGGAATTAAGAAGGACAAGATAACTTGCACATTGTAGTTGGCAATGGCAAATTCCATTAATTTGCCACTTGTTTGTACTATAGGTGTGAGAGCCTATGCTCTTATACCAACCTGTAACGCCCCGATCCCACGGTTGCGGGGATGTCACTGCGACGTACATACGCAGGTCAGAAATACCCTACGTATATACGCTAAGCATCAGTACAAACAAGAATCAGAGTACGACAAAGCGCAGCGTCCTCTCATATGCCAACATAAGAAGTACAAGGTACAAGGTTATCACAGAATGTGACATATATTTACATATCGCATGCATCATATATCACAGCCAAACTCAAAAGTACGATTTACAAGATAATTACAAGGATGCTCACGAGCTGAAGAAAGGTCCCGCGAGCCAAAAGGAAAGTCTGGGATGACAGCAACCGAGACTAATCGGCCTGCTCGGAAAGGAAAGCCTGGTCCTCCACAGAAGGCTCCACCTCGATCCAAGGTTCGGAAGCTGAACATACAAATTCAAGGGAGTCAGGACCTCCCAACAAGTAGAGCAGGTAACAGCCGAGTGGCAACGGAAATAAGAGTACGAAAGTTGGTACAATATCAAGAATAATCATCCAGCAAGTAAAAGGAGCATAGCATGTTATAAACGTAAGGGCATTGTATAAGCTTAGGCTACAGCTCCATGAGACCAGTACTTCGAGGGATAATCCAAACAAGGAAACCCTCATCTATATACCTTCATCTCATGTCACCGTAATCCAAGCGCATACAACAACCACAGTTAACGTCTTTTATTATTATTATTATTACTCGTCTTACCCTGATATCTAGCTATGTGAACTAGCGTCCCAGCACACATAGATCCATATCCGAGTAAAGCAAGGTTGTTATTGGAAACCAGCGGGGGTATCAACGAACTATGTTTACAGTGGGTCCCGTGCATGCCCGGGACCACGGTCCAGGATTGTTCCGTTGCTTGGTGACGGAACCCGCCGCAAGGCAAACAGAGGGACTTATTGTATGCCCTTAACATGATGGTACCAGGAATGAGGGAGCCAGCTCTCCCCTCGGTCCCCTGGAGGCCCACAGGTCAGACCGGAAATTTAGTTGCACAACATACCTAATGCCACTGTAAACACGAACACATATTGATAGCCGCATGTTTTCCCCCGACCCAATGTAAGTTGTCTCATTTTATGAATATTAGATAATTATCAAATTTCGGAATGAGCAGGAACATGTCAGGAATACAGGTATATCAGGAGTGCTGGTTCGTACTATCATGTAATCAAGTTGGTAAATCATGAAGTCCGGTTATCATTCCCGTTATAATGATAATTATAGGAGTCAGGTGTATCATGCCTTGTGTCAATAGATAGCATGATAAGAGGTGATATTCATCAAGTAACAAGCCTCGCAAATAGCAACATAATATACATGATCCAAAGATAATGTTCATAATCAAAGAAGTAATTAACCATAATAAATAGTCAAGATTAGTCGACTAGGAAAGACAAGTAGTCGACTCATGAAAGAGTTAGTCGACTATAGAAAGGGGACAAGTCGACTAAGAAAGCTGCGTTTGGGAAAGCTGCGTTTTTCAGAGGAAAGTTAGTCGACTAAGGCGTTTGGGTTAGTCGACTGGTCAAGTCTGCGTCTCGAAGAGCCGCGTTTCAAGAAGCTGCGTTAGTCGACTAGGGACAGTAGGTAGTCGACTAGGGAAATCTGCGTTTCAAGGACCGCGTTTTCAGAAGGGAAGTTAGTCGACTAAGGGAAAACACCAAGTCGACTAATCAAGTGTGCGTTTCAAGGAGCTGCGTTTGCAGAGAAAGGCTAGTCGACTGGACGCAAGGGAGTAGTCGACTAACTATGCTGCGTTTCAGAATCAAGGGTGCGTTTCCAAAGGATTAGTCGACTGATAGATTGGTCAAGTCGACTAATGAAGTTCAGAACTGAGCAGATCCTATTATTTGAGAGCTGCGTTTCAAAGGATTAGTCGACTTGCGTTTGGGCCAAGTCGACTAATAGAGGTTCAGAACAGAGAACAGGTCCAAATATTCGAGGGCTGTGTTTGTTACAAACATGAAATAATATCAAGTCATGGCGAGTAGAATTACTCGCCTAAGGTGCGTCCGACGCAGAGAAACGCGGTCCCAATCCAACAGGAGGGTGCCGGTTCTCACAAGTTGATGGAAAGGGTTGTGGTTGCTTTGGAGAAGATGGAGGTGCAAGTCTAGTTCATCAAGCCAAAACGGGATCTTGCAAACGTTGTTGCGGGGGACGAAACTATAGTCCGTTAGAAGGAAGTTGTCGAGGAGGCGAAGGTGGTACGCTTGGTGGAGGCTAAGGTGGTGCAGGTGGTGGTGGAAATGGTGGTGAAGCTTTTTGGTGAAAGTGGGTTCTTTGAGGTTCTCTTGGTGAAAGAGGTTGAAGAAGATGGTGTTTGTTGGTGAAAATGGAGGAGGAGATGGAGGAGAATGAAGTAGAGGGATTTGTGGTGGAGAAAATGGCTTTGGTGGGTGGTGGTGATGGCCGGCCAAGGAGCTTGGGGGGGTTGTGGTGGCTGTTGGAGCTTGCTGGAACAAAAGAGATGAAGGAAAACAATGAGAGAGAAGATGGGAGTGCATTTATATAGAAGGGGGAAAACAATATAATAATTGCCATCCTCACTCCCTCCAAAGAATGCTGCGTCTCAAGGCTGCGTCTAGGCAAAAGAAGCCAAACGCGGGAGTTCAATGTTGCGTTCCGAAGAAAACGCAAAGGGCTGCGTTTCAGAGAAAAGGACAAGGGCATGGTTGATTGGACTTGAGTTGTATTGGCCCATACGCATTTAATGCAGTAAGGAGAGGATCACCACATTTAATGATGGGTCCAGTTGGCAAAACTCGCGTTTGGAAGGAGAGAGAAAAATGGGAAAAAGAGAGAAGTGAAATAGTAAAATGATTTCCCGGTATCTGGGAAAATACCGAGAACTCTGGAAAGGTCCAAAATTGAAGTGTCTCGGAAGGCTTCCCAAAAATTCACAAAAATCATAAATATTATAAAACGATTTATGGTGAAATCGATTTTCAGAAATTCAATCCCATTTTTAAAATAAAAAAATCCTGGAGTCCACTATGAATGGTGTCTACACCGGGTAAGCTAGATTTTTGATAAAATCTGAAAATTCCCAGAAAATGCCCGAAGGAAGAAAATATAATTTTAAGAAGGAATATGAAAGCGGAATCCATAAATTTGATTCCAATTACAAATTAAAATTCCTGGAATCAACCAGTGATGCTGGCCGACACTGGTTTTGAAGATTTACAACTTAATCCCGAAAAATTCTAGAAAATCATGAAAAATCTAATATATTAAGAAATAATATTTGAAACTAAAATTAGTCAAATCTAAATACCAAACAGATCAAATCATGCAGTACTGCTATACTAGTAAATATTCAAATAGTAGAAAATAAAATAAAAAGAAATATGCTCAAAAATCAAGATACGTAACTGTGTACGTATGCAGAGGATGGGGTATTACACCAGGGAAGGGGGAGGGTGGAGGGGAGGAGAGCGGGAGGGTCAGGAGGAAGGAGGAGGGGGAGGCCGTGGAGTGGGAGTAGAGGAGGGAAGAAGGAGGGGAGGAAGGAGGAGGAAGAAGAAAGAAGTATTTTAGACTTTTCATCAAGGATGGAAATGTCAATAAATAAAAATAATGGGGGTCAAAATGTCAAAATAACAATAATAGCATATGTAATAATTTGTGAGGTGCCTTCCTCATTTTTGGGGTAGAACATCCGTTCCCACAATTTGGGCACCTAAAATTTGAAAACTAGGTGCAACCTGACCTCTCTTTTGAATTAATTGCCTACTCAACCTCTTCCACTCGCAACAGCTATCTATATATCCGTCGATATTAAAAAGCGAAAAATCAAAATAACAGATTATTCCTCACTAGCGCACTCTATAGACACCTCACTGCCTTCTAAGATTCCAACAACTAACTAGCTTGTGACAAGTGCTCGTTAAAATGTACCTACCACATAGCTAATAGTTTTCATTTTTCTTCTCATGAAATACACTTTTTCCTTTGTTTTGCCCTATCTCTTTTCTCGAATCGGATGGATTATGATCTTTGGGCCACGTCAAGTCTATTATTTTTGATGGACAGGAGCTGGGAAAACTCAAGTCCCCTCATAGGTGAACTTTGTTAGTTTTTAAAGTTCATATCCATTATTTCTATTATAGTCACGTGAAATAAACTTGAATCACCAAATGGAACAAAGCAGCTCTTATCTAGTTATTTTAAGTTACGAATAACCCTTTCTTATTGGGTCAGAATTAGATTTAGATCAGAAAATTTGAGTTAAAATACGATGAGGTATAAGCCCTGTATATCTCTACCTCAAGGGGCAAAAAAGAACCTATAATCTTTTTTTAATGATTTCCTTTCAGAAATTAATATTAATTATAGGGCATTTTTTCAAAAAAATATTTTTTAAAAAAATAATTTCAAAATCGACATCCTCCAAAAATATTTCTAAGGATGACCCTCTGACATGCCACATCAGCGTTGGCCGCCAGCAGGTGGCACAGGGGGGTGTTTTAGTTTCAATCGGGTTGACAACCCTTTTTATTTTTGCGTTGCATTTACTCGGCCGAGGTTGGCAATCCCGGCTGAGCGACAAATATTTTTTTTAATTTTGATTTTGCATGTACATTGGAGCCAAAATGAGCAGATTATTGTCCAAGTCTTGCTTGGCTGGGTTGCCAACCCGGCCAACCCAAAAAAACTAAAAAAAAAAAAAAAACGTATTGGTCGACCATGATTGGTAACTAACCTCTATCTATAAGTAGAAAAACTTCGAGAAGGAATGCTAAGTGACCATGAAATAAAATGAATATGACACTACGATCACCACACTAAGCAGCAACACCTCCTCCACGATTGCTGTCCGCATTATGATCCTAGCTGTTTTATTATAATTAATTATTAATCAAAATTGACTGAAAGAATATTTTCTTTCGTGACTTATATAGAAACTTTATCTATCCGTTCTCATCCGCGTGAGAGAGACAGAGATGTTAATATTGAGTTTCTCATTGTTTTCTTCTTTCTTTTTTTTCCTCACCACTCTCCCCTCCCTCTAACTAATGATTGATTTTCCCAACACAACAGGGAACATTATTATTATTATTTTTTTTCATTTGCGTCCAAATTTAGCAAGTCCATGTCTTCCACGTGTCGTTCTTGTACTCTTTTTTTGGTTTAAAATAAAGAGTCGACGCTTTCATCAATCAGACGGCCCATATTTCCCATCATGGGCCCAAACGCAAGCCCTTTTTTAAATCTCGTCAACAAACGTTTCAGTTTTTACTGCAAATTCCACATGTATTGGCACTAATTTCCGAAATTGCAATTCGCGCTGTCTCCTTGCCCTCCGCATGAAGTCCAAGCAAAGGAGAGGGGGAAGAACCACAAGGTTTCATTTTTTCACTCATTTTATGCTTTTTGTGCTGCTATTGCGTTAATTCCGTGATTTCGCGTGAAAGTCAATGTGATTGAAATGAGGGGATTTTGATGGTAGGCTTAAGTTGGTCTCTTTACGTCTTCTCTGTGCCTTTCGGATTGATCGCTGTTGGGCGTTCTGATTTTCGGCAATTAGACCCTAATTCCTCGCTGGATGTGATTGTTGGAGTCCAGGGAGGTAACTGCGGTTTTTC
>JAVJIF010021847.1:0-15067 GCA_038442645.1 Agave tequilana | reverse complement strand
TTTTTTTTTCTTTCTCTTCTTCCCTTCCTCCCCACCTGCTCCCCATCTCCCCCATACTCGGGGACGCCCATTTCTCCCCCTCTCCATTGTACTCAACCCCCATCTCTCCTTCCCTCCCTTTCTCTCTCTCTCTCTCTCTCTCTCTCTCTCTCTCTTCTCTCTCTCTCTCTCTCTCTCTCTCCTATTAATCTCCTCCCATGTATCTTTCATTCTCTCCAATTCTCAATCTCTTACCCTCCCTCTCTCCTACTAACTCTCATCTTCTTTCTCCTCACCCTCTCCTCTCCTCTACTACTCATCCCCGGCAACCAATGCGCCCCACCTGTCCCGTCGACCAGCCCCAGTCAAACCCCACCACCAGCCTCTCCTATCTCCTTTAAATTCACTACCATCTCTCCTCTAATCACCTCCTCCTTTATCTCCTCCACAACTCCATCGTCACCTCCTCCTTCATCTAAACTACCCCAATCTCCTCTCATGTCCTCCCCAAAACCAATCACCACTACCACCATCACCAATTCCATCAAACACCACCACAACCTCCACAAATCTCCTAATCCACCACCAAATCACCTCCCCTCCCTCTTTTCTCTACCTAGGAGCCTCAGATCGCTGACAGATGCCAGCCCGACTGTCGACTGACCGACCAGCCAGCTCGGCGGCACCATCCCCCAGCGCCAGCCAAGCCCTTCCCTCTTGCTCCTTTCTTCTTCTCCTCTTTTTCTTTCCCTTCTCTTATTTTCTCTTTTTTCTTTCTTTCTTTTCCCTGCATCTCTTCTCCTCTCTCTGTCTCTCTCTTTCTCTCTTTGATTTCTCTCCCTCTCTTCCCCTTCGCTCCCCTTAATCTCCTTCTCTCTCCCATGCACGCGTGCACATGGTGTTCGCACATTTTTCGGATATTGCTCAGTGTTGTGTGATTTTAGGCGAGTATTCTTGGATTTAGTGAGTATTTTCGCTTTACTTGGGTTTCCCCACTTCGACGGGTGAAAATTATATTATAGAAATTTTTGTGGAATTAATATGGTTATGGAATTGTATTTGCATTTGTAGAATACTTGTATCGGTTCTGAGTGTTGATTATACCGCTGGATGCATCTGGACTAGTATTTGTGTGCATGGATGTTTGTTGTAGTTTTTAGGAATTATCTGTATTTTGTATTTGTAGGTCACCTAGAGGGGGATGAATAGGTGACGTGCTAATCAAATGATAAATAAATGCGGAATTAAAAACTTAATTATATAAACCAAAACTATTAGGCTAACACATAACGTATAATCAAAGAGTAAAGTCGAACTCCCGGTGAAGGGGTATGGATTTTCTCCTCAAGATTCCTCATGATTAAGAGTTGAGGTACTACTTTAGCTCTCTTGGTTTAATACTTATGTGAGCACAAACACAATATCAAGCATGTAAGGAGTAGACAAGAAATAAAAGCATGCAAGATATCAAACAATCCAAAGCATACACACACACACATACATATATACATACAAACACACACACACACACACACACACACACACACACACACACACAACACACACACACACATCAATTGAGCTCAAGTAAATATCAAGCTTATAAGGATTTAAGCAATAAGAGCGAGCAAGATATAAACATAAGTGAGAGAGATATAAGCAATTGCAAACACGGAAGATTTGTTTCAAGGTTCGAGTCACTTGCTCTACGTCCCCGCCTTCACCACTATGAAGGATTTCCTCTGTAACGATCCCGCAAGATCACTCGGTGCCGCAACACATACAACGAGCTTCCTCAAGAATTTTTGGACCCGCAAGTCCCTCACTTGTTCCTGCAAGAACAACACACACGCATCCGCAAGCTCGCCAAGGCCGCAACCTCTACAACTCCCTCCAAATACAAGGTGGAACGCTTGGTGATCTCTTCACTTGATCACCAACAAAACATTCTCACAAACAAGGATCCCTAAAGGATTGATATAGCAATAAAAAGCTCAAGCCTGTGTGAGAAAACAAGATAGATGTAGAGGTGAAAACTCAAGAAATCCTTTTGAAAATACAATAGAAAACACTCTTGAAAAACTCTTTTCGGATATGAAAGTGAAACTCTAAAACTTGTTGAGAAACTCTGTAAAAGTACTGTTTAAAAATACTTGTAAAAATCTTGTACAAAATCTGGCCAAAAGTCCTTTTTTATAGGCAGTCCAAAAACTAGCCATTACGGGCCAGACGACCTGCCGGTCGACTGGCCGGTCAACTGGCCAATGGTCATATTTCAGACCGTGGGGGTTACCGGTCGACCGCCCCCAGGCCAATTGCCTTGTCGGTCGACCGCCGATCGACCGACCAGACCGGAGAGTGGGTTTGATTCAGTCAGTCGACCGCTCGGTTGACCGACCCTAAAGGCACTTGCTCTACGTTCGAGTCACTTGCTTTCAAGGTTCGAGTCACTTGCTCTACGTCGACGGGAGATTTGTTTCAAGGTTCGAGTTACTTGCTCTACGTCCCGGCCTTCACCACTATGAAGAATTTCCTCTGTAACGATCCCGCAAGATCACTCGGTGCCGCAACACTTACAACGAGCTCCCTCAAGAATTTTTGGACCCGCAAGTCCCTCACTTGTTCCTGCAAGAACAACACACACGCACCAGCAAGCTCGCCGAGGCCGCAATCTCTACAACTCCCTCCAAATACAAGGTGGAACGCTTGGTGATCTCTTTACTTGATCACCAACAAAATACTCTCACAAACAAGGATCCCTAAAGGATTGATATAGCAATGAAAAAGCTCAAGCCTGTGTGAGAAAACAAGAAAGATGTAGAGGTGAAAACTCAAGAAATCCTTTTGAAAATACAATAGAAAACACTCTTGAAAAACTCTTCTTGGATATGGAAGTGAAGCTTTAAAACTTGTTGAGAAACTCTGTAAAAGTACTGTTAAAAATACTTGTAAAAATCTTGTACAAAATCTGGCCAAAAGTCCTTTTTATAGGTAGTCCAAAAATTAGCCATTACGGGCCAGACGACCTGCCGGTCGACTGGCCGGTCGACCGGCCAATGGTCATATTTCAGACAGTGGGGATTGCCGGTCGACCGTCCCCAGGCCAATTACCTTGTCGGTCGACCGCCCGATCGACCGACCAAACCCGAGAGTGGGTTTGATCCAGTCAGTCGACCGCTCGGTTGACCGACTCTAAAGGCAAGGGCTTGTGCACGTCCTTGTGCACGTCGGTCGGTCGATCGGGCCCTGGTTCGGTAAACCGGTCGGTCGACCGCCAGAAGCCCGAATCAGGGTTTTAAGGGATTAAAACTTGGACTTATAAAACCCTAAAAATTCTAATAAAATTTCGTAAAATTTGCAAAAATTAGTTCTTTAAATTACTATGAAATTCAAATATGTGTGATCAAAAATCAACATATATTACAAATATGTGAACTATTTTTAAGGTATAGAAGTTTAGGCTTAAATCGAAAACCGTATTTTTCAAAAATAAACTTTCTAAATGGAAAGTCGATTTTTTCAAAACTTGTTCAAATACAAAAACAAGATATTTAAACATATTTGAAGTATAGTGTGCATGAAAATGATCCAATACACAAAGAGAATGAAATATACTTGTTTTTAACAATAAGCTCAAAATAAATTTTGATAAATACAAAACTTAAAGACATATGATAAACTCATCAAAATAAGTTTCTAATCAATAAGAAGCAAAAATATATATGGAAGAAATTCAAAATACATATAAACTATGTTAAATTTGTTTTAATGAAATCTATTCATGAAACCAAAAGATGTATTCTTGAAAATCCAAAAACCAAAATCATATTTTCCAAAGACAAAATTTAAACAAGAAAGTCATGAAAATATTTTGTGTGTGTAAATGAGCTTAAGCAATCCACAACTAATCTATCTTTTATATTTTATCTAAAACAAAAATCTTAACACTTACAAACATGGACTCAAGTTTTCTCTTGAATTCTCTTGAAAATCATTTTCTCCATCGACTGGATCCAAATTCGATCCATGAGCTAGACTCCTCTTTGAGTACTTGATGCTATTTGAAGCGCGAGCTCTTGAATCAACACGTGCTAGTTTTAAAACTTGACTTTAAATCTTTTATTGAGGCTAAACTCTGACTAAGATCTTGATTGAGTTTCTGAAACTTATTGAACACAAGATCATTAGTACTATAACTACATGAGTTAATCATCGTCAAAACTTGAGTGATGGGCCTTTGGGCCAACAATCTTCCCCTTTTTGATGATGATAAAACTCATGGAATTATATATGCATGGATTAAAAATAAGCTTCATGAAAGCTCCCCCCTTAACTCATGCATAGCAATAAAACATATAAAGATATTCAATAGACCGCAAAAATCATACATATATGCATAAACAATAAACAAAGCATGTATATATAAATTCTAAAATTTTCTCCCCCTTGTTGTCAATTCATCAACAAAGGGGTGAAGATAAACAAACAATATAAATGTATATGCGATATATATTTATGAAGAGGAGTGACGTTAAGTTAGCTCCCCCTATATACATGTATTACATGAAGAATGGATGACTAGACCCTAACCCGTATAAGCATAATATACAATGTATAGATGGAGATGTTAAGCTCCTCCTACACACGTGTACCACATAAAGAAAAGAGTTCAAGCTCTTCTTTATATACTACACTCAACATGAATCTATATGTAGAGGAGATATTAAGCTTGCATATAAGCAATACATATAAAAAGAAATTTGAAAAACACTTAACAAATTTTGATACCATTTTTAAATATTAAAACAAATATTGATAACCAATTAAAATAAAGTTTGATACCAATCGACAAACTTGTTAAACCAATAAACATAAATATTAAGGTACCAATTGAAGATTTTGATACCACTTGAAATCCACAAACAAATTTTGGATTCATTTAAGTCAAAGAATTTTTCTTTCATCCTTTTTCAAATGATGCATAAGCTTGTAAAAGATATCAATTAACATTTAGAACTAAATGAAGCTTAGCATAAAGCAATTTATACTATAAATAATATGTATGAACATTTTTAATTTAGCACAAGAACTCATATATATGTATATATGATAAACTTAAATACCAATTGAAATATGATGCATACATATATAGAAAACAAGTATGAGTATATAAAAATTACTTTTCATGATAAGTAAGTGTATAACGCATAATTATCACCCTATCATGCACATGTTTAAAAAGATATAAATTAAGGCATATAAGACATGGTCGCCCAAGCAACTGCCCTTAGAAGGTAGGGTTTTCAAAATAAAATTTGAAAATAGTTTTATAGATTGAAAACACTACCATGTGAATAATAAAGAACTAGTTTAAACGAGTTTTTAAAGAACTAGTTTAAGATTCTACAAAAATGAGTCAAAACATGTATCTCATGAAAATATGATAATTACACAAAAATTAACATTCAAGATCTATAAAGCACATATATAAGCTCATGAAAATAAATCATGAGTAAATAAAAGTGAGTACACAATAATCATGTGAATAACACATTCATGAAGATAAAACAATAAACCTCAAATTAAAACTCAGATGAAATTTTTTTTAAAAAATGATATATCTATGATCATGCAAGAATCATCAAAACTGGGACATTTAATGTACAATAAAATATAAAATGAGTACACTAATGAAATAAGGCATGTATATCATGTATCTAAAAAAATTGTACATGTATAATACAAGTTTTAACAAGATTTGCACAAGGGCATATGATATAAATATATAAATCATTATTGCTTTAACTAAAGCATAAAAACAATATAAATCAACCAAAGAAATAGGCATATAATTCACTTGAAAACATAAACATTATTTTTAAAAATACATGCATAGTTAGGCAACTAATCAACTCATCCTTAAGCACAAAATAACATATGATAGAGTCTAGGTTACTGCACTAGTATATAAGCAATTAAAAATATTTTAAAAGAAGAGGATGAAGTGGTTACTAATATGGTGTAGCCAATCCATATCTCGAAAATAAGGTGGTCTTCCTACCAAAACTCCTTGATAGTGATGCATCAAATGGTTTTATCCTGCAAGTTTCAAATGCATCCACCACCAAGACACCAATTCTCTCACGTTTTGTGAGAGTCCACACCTACATAAAAAATAAGTGGTGCGGATTTTGGTACCCACATGTTTTTGGGTCCAAGGGTTTAGAAACAATAGGAACCCAAATATTATTATTTGCAAAATTTGAAATATTTAATCTATCAAAGCAAAATCTTGCAAGATGGCATTTGCGTTTACAATGTGTACATGTGTACACTCTACCATACATGTGAGTGGTATGAGTGTGATCATGGTGAACATGAGATGTATGTCATGGGATATGTGCATGAATATGTGAAATTTGTTTCTTGCGAAACATAGATTCTAATTTATTGTGGTTAAATGCACATTGGCTCAAAGTGGAGCCCAAACAATCAATATTTTTCTTCAAAATACAAATATCTTTTTCAATTTTAGAATAAGAAACATGCGCAATATGAGAAACAAAATCTTTTTTCACTTTAGAAATGTAAATCTTTTCTTTTTCTTTCAAAACAATTTTCTTTTTCAAATACTTGTTTTCCTTCAATACAAAATCCTTTTCTTTAGAAATCGAATCAATTTTGTTTTTCAATGAATTGTTTTTTTCAAAAATAACTTCCAATTTGAAGACAAAGAAACATTCTCCTTTTTCAAAAATTATTTTCATTCAACAAAGAAGCATTTTCTTTCTTCAACTTATTTTTTTTCAACCTTTAACAAATTATATTTTTCAAGAAGATTTTGATAAAACATAGTAAGATCATCATAAGACATGTTATCATCTTTATCAACCTCGGATACGAAATTTACCTCAAAGGGGTCATCCCCTTGGACCATGTAGCACATGTTGAAAGTAGCACTTCCAACATCGGAGTCACTCTTTTTGTCATTTTGCGTTTATTCCCCAAGAGAGATGAGAGTTTTCCAAACTACAAAGCTGACTCAATGTTAGAAACCGTAAATAAATAATCATCATTTAGGGTAGAATTTAAAAGCATGAATGGCTTTTGCATTAGCTTCAATATTCTTGCCATTTAAATAATATAAATCTTTAGTGGTGGCAAGATAAACATGAATACCTAGGGCCTTGAGATACATAGACATCTTAACTTTCCAAGCTTGAAAATTAAGAATGTTAGACATAAGAGGTGCAAGAAATCCATATGTGTGTGTATAAACAAATATTGTGATTAGCAACCAAATGATCTTTAACTTTAGGTTGTTAGACCCAAATCAAAAGCACCAAGCTCTGACACCACTTGTAGGTCACCTAGAGAGGGTGAATATATGACGTGCTAATCAAATGCTAAACAAATGCGGAATTAAAAAACTTACTTATACAAACTAAAAATATTAGGCTAACACACAACGTATAACCAAAGAGCGAAGCCGAATTCCCCGTGGAGGGCTCTAAACTTTTCCTCAAGATTCCTCTAGATTAAGAGTTGAGGTGCTACTTTAGCTCTCTTGGTTCAATACTTGTGTGAGATAAACACAATATCAAGCATGTAAGGAGTAGACAAGGAATACAAGCATGCAGCATATCAAACAATCCCAAACACACACACACACACACACACACACACACACACACACACACACACATATATCAATTAAGCTCAAGTAAATATCAAGCTTATAAGGATGTAAGCAATAAGAGCAAGTAAGATATAAACACAAATGAGAGAGAGAGAGATAAGCAATCGCAAACACAGGAGATTTATTTCGAGATTTGAGCCACTTGCTCTACGTCTACGCCTTCATCACTATGAAGTATTTCCACTATAACGATTCTGCAAGATCACTTGACGCCGTAACACTTACAACAAGCTCCCTCAAGAACTCTTGAACCCGCAAGTCCCTCACTTGTTCCCGCAAGAACAACACACGCGAGCCCGCAAGTTCGCCGAGGCCGCAACCTCTACAACTCCCTCCAAATACAAGGTGGAACACCTGGTGATCTTTTCACTTGATCACCAATAAAACACTCTCACAGACAAGGATCCCTATAGGATGGGTATAGTAATAGAAAAGCTCAAGCTTGTATGAGAAAATAAGATAGATGTGGAGGTGAAAACTCAAGAAATCTTTTTAAAAATACAAGACAAAAAACTTTTGAAAAACTCTTTTTGGATATGACAGTAAAGCTCTAAAACTTATTAAGAAACTCTGTAAAAGAGCTCTTGAAAATACTTGTAAAAATCTTGTACAAAATCTGGCGAAAAGTCCCTTTTATAGACAGTCTAAAAACTAGCCGTTACAGGCCAGATGACCTGCCGTCGACCGGCCAACGGTCATACTTCAGACCATTGGGGTTGCCGGTTGACCGCCCAGTCGACCGCCCCTAGGCCAATTGCCTTGTTGGTCGACCGCCCGTTCGACCGACCAAACCCGAGAGTGGGTTTGATCCAGTCGGTCGACCGCTCGGTCGACCGGCCCTAAAGGCAAGGGCTTGTGCACGTCCTTTTGCACGTCAGTCGACCGGTCAGTCGACCGAGCCCTGATTTGGTCGACCGGTCGGTCAACCGTCAGAAGCCCAAATCAGGGTTTTAGGGGATTAAAACTTGGACTTGTAAAACCCTAAAACTTTAATAAAATTTCATAAAATCCACAAAAATAAGTTCTTAGAAATACTATGAAATTCAAATATGTGTGATCAAAAATCAATACATATTACAAATATGTGAACTATTTTTAAGGAATAAAAGTTTAGGCTTAAACTGAAAACCGTATTTTTCAAAAACAAATTTTCTAAATGGAAAATCGATTTTCTAACACTTATTCCAATACAAAAATAAAATATTTAACACATTTGAAGTGTAGTATGTATGAAAATAATCCAATATACAAAGAGAATGAAATATACTTGATTTTGACAATAAGCTCAAAATAAGTTTTGATAAATACAAAACTTAAAAACACATGATATAAACTCATCAAAATAAGTTTCTAATCAATAAGAAGCAACAATGTATATGGATGAAATCCATATATATATATAAACCATGTTAAACTTGTTTTGATGAAATCTATTCATGAAACCAAAAGGTGTATTCTTGAAAATCCAAAAAACCAAAACTATATTTTCCAAAGACAAAAACTTAAACATGAAAGTCATGAAAAATTTTGTGTGTGTGCATATGAGCTTGAACAATCTACAACTAATCTATCATTTATATTTTATCTAAATTAAAAACTTAACACTTAAAAATATGAACTCAAGTCTTCTCTTGAAAATCTTCTCTTAAAATCTTCTTCTCCATCGACTTGATCCAAACTCGATCCATGAACTGGAATCCTCTTTGAGTACTTGATGCGATGCGGGCTCTTGAATCAATACATCTAGCTTCAAAACTTAACTTTGAATTTTTATTGAAGCTAAACACCGACTAAGATCTTGATTGAATATCTGGAATACAAGATCATTAGCACTATAACTATATTAGTTAATCATCATCAAAACTAGAGTGATGGGCCTTTGGGCTAACAGTATTGTAGGACTAACAGTGTTGCAGGCTGTAGGAAAAGACCCTCGGGACAAACTTTTCCTTCTGGGTCGCATTGTCTCGAGAGACCATCCCGCGGGTTATCCAATAGGCAAATGGCCAACGCCACTGCTTTGCCTTCCTTTGGGAGTTTGTGGTAACCTGATAGGAGTGGTTCGCTCACTCAGCTCAGGAGTACAGTGTTGTGGTGTAATTACGATTATTATACTCTTTTATGCATATTGTGTGGTACTAACATCTTTTGCAGGTACTTATATAGCTTTCGGGCTTAACCGCTCTGCGGTTCTATACTACAACCTCCGAGCTTAAGCTCTTTAAGTTTTATTAAAGTCTTCGGATTTTCTAACTACTCCTGGAAAGAAAGCTTAGCGCTCAGCGTTTTACCACTAAACATGCCTAGATGAAACTCTACCAGATTTTAGACTCGCATCTTAAGCTGAGTCGTTCCTGAGTTCCACCAGGCGTTTTGGTGATTAAACACTGTCCGCTTGGATGTTCACTTGCTTGCTTACTGTACGCTTACTTGATAGTTTAGTATTTCTTCTGTTGCTGGTTGTGAAGAGTTTGAAATGTTTAACTATATTGTTCTCCTGTATTATGTTACATGCTTAGATGATTGCCTGACTTATGAGTTCAATTCACTTTACACCGATATGTTAATTATCTTACACCTGATACTTGACATGCTATTATTTGACACCTGACTCATGATTATCACCTTTTACGGAGACTTGACACTGATATCATGTACACTCCTGAGATCACACTCATGTATCATGCTCCTCCTATTGTTATATTCCTGTTAATCCCCGTAACTGATCATCATGAATATAAAATGTAATAAATGGACAACTTATACCAGGATGGAGGAAACTGATGGTATCAATTTGTACGTCTTTATAATGGCTCTATATTGCGCAACCACAACTTTGTAACTACCTTAGTGCCACCAGGTGTTTTGATGGGGTGTATCGGCACCCCTGTCCAAATTTCATCCTTCCAGGGCATACAAATAAGACCCTTATGACTTAGCGGTCAGTTCCGGACTCCAGCACAGAATGCTCCTTGGCTGTTGTCTCGGGTATGGACGGGGCCTATTATGAATATGATACATTGATCTCCCATCAGTTTCCAATAACCAAACTTATTTTACTCATATGCGGATCTAAGTGGACTGGGACGCCGGGACACATACCTACACAAATGGGTCAGACGAGTACTAATAATAATAAAATAATAATCTGTTAGTATTTCACTTAATATGGATCCTGTGTTATACTATTTATTGTGGTCATTTTATGCCTGGATGACTTGAGCACACAACACCTTAATCATATACACGTGTGTTGCTTGTGCACGCCACTTGGTTTCATTTTACATACTCGTTGGGTTGCTTTCAGACAACCCTGGACTTGCTTGTCCAGATCCCGAAGCTTGGACTGATGTGGATCTCTCTGCGAAAGATCATGCTTTCTTCGAGGAGCAATTAGACCAGCCGTAGATCCTTTCTGTTCTACCGACTTTCGATTCGCTCGTGAGACTCCCACTTTGCTACTCATGAACATCCCCCAGTATTTTGTATATTGTACATATTACTTTTGCGCCTCCCGTGATGAAATATTGATGTAATATTAAATTATTCTCTGTGATAGCTATGTACTTGTACTTTTTCTGTTGGAATGTATAATACCACATACTTCCATACTCTGAATTCATGTATGTGTTGATTCTTAGCGTACATATGAGGGGTCTACTGGCCTTGTGTATGTATGTCGAAATATGTCCACGTACCCTCGAGATCGGGCGTTACATCAATGCTTGGTCTAGAGTTACCAATAGCGGACCAAGCATGAAAGCCCAAACTTTAACTCAACTTTCTTCACTAACTCAAAAAAAAAAACACTTGATTGAGACTCATGTGTCTTTATACGAGGTTGACATTCCCCACATTAATTTTTACCAGCGGTGCCCACATGCAGGCTGAGAAGAAGCAATTTTGACTTTTTGTACTTTCCCTTCTATATCTTCCCTTTTTAGTGTCTTTTTCTTCTTTTTCTTCTTCTCCTCCTCCTCCTCCTCCTCTCTCTCTCTCTCTCTCACACACACACACGTGCGCGCGCGCGCGCGCATGTTTCAACCTTGCCCTAACCCGAAGCTATCTCCCGTCCCATCGACCTTGCCGCTCGGCAAAGACCCGCCACCCGATCGCAGCTCCCGGCCTATAGCCTGACTGTCGGCGCTGACCCCCACCTGCAGCCATCAACCCCTAAAAGGTAGGGTCCTGTTGGCTAATCCACCAGCACCATCATCTTTAATTAGGTAAATATGTGTATCGTTATATTATTGTTAGAATTTAGAATAATGACATGACAGTTTTATTATAATTGTTATTAAAAATTTGAAACTATGTGTGGACGTGACACCAATGGACCCCGAGCCAATCAGTTTTGATATTCTTGTAGGATAACATCGATCCGCTAAGATCGACTCGAGCAGAGTATCTCTTATGAATGTTAATTTGAATATTAAATTGTGCATATTTTTAAAAGTTGAGTAATTGTAATTTATATGCAAAACTGTAAGACCTTCAGGTCATGAGTATTTAGATCATTCACAGTCATATCAATAATGAGTTCTGGCGGTGACCATGTCATTGAGTATGTTAGACATGCGAGGTTTTACAATACTTCTCAGTTGAGGTGAGTGAGACGTGATTGGCCCTTGCTTACGGGTTTGAAAGAGAAATGGAGACCCGAGACATCCACATTTCATCTTAGAGTAGGAAAATGACTGTTACATTGTAGGATATGGCGATGCTTCTTGAGCTACCTATAGATAGTCTACCTGTTAAAGGAAAGATGATGGAGACTGAGCCACAAAGTGTGAGAGATTGTTGGGTAGAGAGCCTTCCCGTACGGCTATAAGGGTGGAGCATTGAAACTAAAGTGACTCCATCAGCAGTTCAACATGGCTCTGTTAACAGATGTGCAGTCCCAGCAAACATGCACGTGATTATATCTTGAACATAATCGACACAACTTTGTTTTTTCAGATTACTCTACAAATAAGGTACATCTTAGATGATTACCTCTCTTCTCTCTTGGAGGACTTCGATGCATGTGATGCCATGTCTTGGGGTAGTACGCCAACTATCTGTTTGTAGAGATTGATCTCAGATATCTGTTTTGAAATTGTGGAGATCATGTTACAAATCGAGTCCTTCGTCAGTTCAGGCTGACTCAGCATATCCCTAATGTCGTCGACCAATTGGCTCGCGAGACTGCTCCAGCAAGCGTCGGTGTGACACAATGCATATAAACTAATGGGATGATTGAGCTAATCGACTTTAGAGCCAGAGACACCCATCACACTTTTTGTGGACTATAGAGTTGTAGTGGAGGATCACTCGTCGCTGGATTAATCAGCGTGTCGATCTGCTGGTCACTTACACACCATGTAGCATTCATAAGCAAGAGTTGATAATATCTTAACACAATTCTCATAAAAAGTTAAATATGTGATATGTTGATATGATTTTATTAATATTTATGGTACATATTGATAGATTGATCTATGTGGAGAACATGGTGGATAAGACTTAGATTAAAAACACTCGGAGGGTCTTAATATTGCAGAGGATGTCCACTTTCATTAGGAATTGTTAGGGAGGCATCGATTTGCTCCTCCATCTGATGCTCCAAACCACCCAATAATTTATATACGACGGACGCGACAGCCACCAAACACGGAGCACGAGGCGGTACACGATAAGCCAAGACCTTTTCAACTTGTTGCTAGATGACGTACATGATGTCGAGATGATGATGACCTTGGACATGATGAGCCTAGAGTATCTCAACCATCTATTAGGAAGTATCCATGACGTCGAGGAGCTGATGATGAGGCTGGTCCATATAAAAAACATACACAACCAAATTTTCAGACTGCCCCTACACACAGGCAAGTATGAGGCCGAGGGCGTGATCGAGTTTCACGTGCATTAGCTTGTTTGTAGCTTGTTATGTTATTGATTTTATATAACGTGTATTATTGATATGTGACACTTGACATCATGATGTTGTGATACGACTAATATTATTAGATATTAGGATAAAGTGTGATATGCATTGGTGAACTATTTGATTGTTTGATATGAATTTTATAGCTTTGATATAGTTTGTAGTATCATTTGGAGATTTTAGGGATATTTAGGGGATGAGTTTGTGATATTGTTATACTGTGAAGTTGTGTTATATATTATTGAGTTAATTTAGTAAAATTTGTGATATTATGAGTTATATAGTTGTAATATGACTTTGAAATATCATTTGATATTTTTCTTTAAACAAGGACAGAGAATTTTTAAGTATTATATTTAAAAGTGTTTGTTCTCAGGTCCAAAGTTGACAACCCTGAACAAAGCTTGAAGCAAAAATGTTAGATTCAAATCTTTGTCCGGGTTGGCAACCCCGGATAAAGCGTGAAGCTTAAAGTAGATTTCAATGCTTAGTCTGAGATTTCCAACCCCAGCCTAAGAATAAAGCTAATTCACTCTTGGTCCGGGGCTGCAAAACATAGACCAAGTTTAAAACTCAAAAAACATAATCTCTTGGTCCGGGATGTCAAACCCGAACCAATTTAAAGCTCAAAAATAGAACATCTTGGTCTCGAGTTGCCAACCCCAAACCACAAAATGATAACCGGCAAAGCCCAAGATGTAAATATACTTACAAGCAAACAAACATTTCTTATAGCTTAGATCATAATCAGACTTGCTGGATTTGATCTCAAATTCAAGTGTGTTCGGTGTAGGACCACAAAAAATAAAGCTCAACTTGCAGTAATATAACAACATGAGTAGGCAAAGCCTTGGCATGTAAACAATGCCAAACTTTGGTTCAGGTGGCATGGACCCAAAACCTAGCTGTCCTCCATGAGAAATATATACACATACTGTATAGATAAAGATTCAGCACATGAACAACATTGATTTCAGAAAGCATGTTAGCACATAGAAGAGAACACGCAAGTTTTGAATGCACACCATCCCAAGACCACCACACAAGCACATGGTTGCCTTGCCTGATAAAAAAACCAAGTCTTTTTGTAGGACTCCATGCCATAACAAATCTTAAGACAAGGATCAAACAGCCCAAACCCTAAGATCATGCCTCAAAACAAGGAGCTGACAAATAGCACTGTCACAAAATAAAATCAATGCACCCTACACTTTGGTATATGCACCATTATTAACACCAACATAGGATCCTTGACATTCTGACATTCATACCTTCTCTCTCTCTCTCCTCTCCTCTCTCCTCTCTCTCTCTCTCTCCTCTCATCCTCATAATAATTTCCATGCTCACTCTTTTACAAGCCAGCACAAGGCCTGTATTTTCTAGTTGAAGCATGAGAGAGTTGATAGGAAAGACAACTTGAAGAATGATGGCACATCATATGATTGAAGAGAAAGAAGGGATTA
>JAVJIF010021846.1:100000-107397 GCA_038442645.1 Agave tequilana | reverse complement strand
GACTCGTTAACCCATAAACCCATTAACCCATTACCCATATTAACTTAAGTTACAGGTTTGGGTATTGGATCCAAACCGACCCATTCAGAACCAAAACCCGCATCCAAAACCAATAAAGTGTTTGGGCAATATTGGAGCACGCGGACTCCGATTTGGACGATCCTAAAACCGTTGCGATCGTGAGAAAGAGAGCTACCTTCCTATGGCCAGTGTTGTGAGTGTTTTCTTTTATAAATTCTATTTTATTTTGTTTAATGAAATTGGTTGCTTACTTTAATTAATAAATTATGATTATAAATATTGTTTAATAAAATGAGTTATCGATCAATCACTGTAATTAGAACATACATGGTGATTCATTAAACATAAGTGATAATATAGTCATAATTTATTTTCAATAATTTTAATAAATAACTTAGCCAATAACTTGATAATTAAAAATAGATAATTATATATAATAATAATTTTGTGATATCTATCCCATTGTAATCAATATTATAAATAAAATATCTGACATTCAATTATTGTGGTATAGCCACTGTGCCAACCCACGGACGACACTGAGACGCCACCTTGTATTTCTAGTACATGCATTCCAGTTACACGGATACTCTAGAGTATGGGACAGGGGACACTACTAGTGCACATGGATATCCGTTTTGCTGAACACTGTTATTGTAGGTACTTGTAGACATATCACACATATTCAATAGTGCACCGATATGATTAGTTTAAGCATATCTCACCATTACACAGATACTATTACACGTGACACCATTTATGTCTTCTTCACGCTTCACTGATACATGGATACACCATTTCACTATATACTGTCAGTGCACATATTCGTATCAATATTTCCTAGATACTTGATGCACAGTTACTTTATGATCTTACTCCACTGTTATATAGACTCACTGGTCTACCTGTATTGATTGTCTATGTATTCCTGTTGCATAGATCATGGTTTATATGATTGTTACATGCATATTCATGTATTCACGTTACATGATTATTTCCCGTTACTGATATTGATATTCCTGTTACTGGATCCGTGAGCTGTTGATATGCGATGTGTAGAATCCCACATCTATTATTCTCATTTCCCGTTATCTTGTTCTATGCTATCAACAAAGCTCATGTCGTGTTATCATGTTACATGTACTATGCACTGTACTTGTTCTTGCTACATTGTGTACTTTAAATATTATAAATATAACGTGGGGATAGGGGAAACTTGACGCTTGATTAGATCTTATCGAATGGATGTACTGGATCCATATTATTAGTCCCACTGCATGGGACGGTAGTGCTGCCTACCGATTGTATATAGCTTCATGAGCTCCCTTTTCTTATTTCGTGCTCCCCTCTTAGCGGAGGGCCCTGGTCTCAGCAGCCAGAGGTCCGTTTAAGGCCGTGATCCCAGTATGCACGGGATACATCTACCCGATAAGAGCTCCTCGACCATTTGGTTTCCAATTAACATAATAAAACAGTATAAACAATAGTGACAACAGGAATACTTGTTATTTGGTCACTCTCTCGTTTGAATAATGGTACCCGTACGCCATGTCCGGATGGGTTCTACTGAGTGCGGACTCCAGTATGAATTGCCAGTGATATGAGACACTGGAAGAGATTAATTAAAATGCCAGGTGGTACTGATTGTGATTATTAATAAATAACATGACTTGTCTGATACATATATACTATTGTGTAGTTGTACTTGTTACTATTCCTGATATTTTATCCACTATCATGTTACTTGTAGACTTTGCTACATTACCTGATACTTGTTACACTTCATGTGGTGACACACTCTTCATGTACACGTATACCTTGCATTGTATGCCTTTAGGTCCTGTATATCCTATAGACACTATTCCCGTATACTTGTATCGCTATAGAATGGTTGCATACTTCATCTACATGTTCACATGCATCACGTCAACAATGTTTATTATATACAAACATGAGACTACTATAGACATGACCCGATGATAACATGTTAATTGGTGATGGTATTAAAATATGACATTGTTATATTTCTACAGATTATTAAATTTCTATTATATGGTATCACTATTACATAAACATGTATTATATATTATTATCGTGCTTGTATTATAATAGTACATATTACTACTTCCTTCATTTTATCACTCACTAGGTCGCTTTCTGACAATCCTGGGTTGCGTGCCCAGGTTGGTGATCTGAGATATCGCAGTATCAGATATTTCACTGGATACACATGGGGGACTTGTCACCTATACGATTCATAGGTATCTTAATTATTTTGTCTTATTTTCTTATTTGTCCATGTTTCTTTATCTCTCATGCTCACTGATCTTTTCTGCAGGTATTCTTATACTTATTTAATACTAGAACTATTGTATATATGGATGCTATTTCCTGTACTCAGACTTAGCGTACGTACGTGAGGGTATCTCCGCCCTGCGTATGTACGTCGCCATAACGTCCCCGTACCTGTGGGATCGGGGCGTTACAAAACTCTTATATGAAGAAAGTAAAGAATACAGTAATAGAAGTGTTTAATCATCGTCCTCTATCTTAACCTCTATCTTATCTAGATCATTGATAATAGAAAAAAATTCTGCAATGTTAGACTTGATAGGTGTACCTTCACGCATGCGAAGAAAAAAGAGACGCTGCTTTAGAATCAACCGATTAGCCAACAACTTCTTCAAATAGTGGTCCTGAAGTCGCTCCCACAGCGAGGAAGTTATTTTCTATGGAGAAAACTTATCCAAGACTTCGTCCGCCAAGTAAAGCTGACTAGCTGTCAAGGCTTTCTCATCCAACTCCTGCCAAGTTTCTTTTTTCATATATTGAGGCTTTTTTCCCTCCCAAGTAGTATTTTCTTTAACCCGCTCAGGGTAAAGATGGCGTTCATCCTAATCTGTCACGTACTGAAATTGATGACGCCATCGAACTTCTGAATATCTAACTTGATCACAGACATCTTCAAGTTACCTTCCTCTGATACCAATTATTGTGATTTAGGGGAGGACACCCCCACGACTGGATCGATTGGGCCGGCGCAGTGGAAACAAACCACAAGATCTACTAAGACAATGTGAAGAAGAGAGAAGAAGATATTCCAAAATAGATAAAAAACCAAAAATATTATAACATGGTTCCACCGATCAAACAGATCGTGTGTACATCCATAGGCAGAAACTTTATTGAAACTTTGGAGGAGTATAATAAGAATTACTTACATCTCACGCTGAGAAGATTACAAGCCTTTAATGGTCGCCAAGAATAACGAACCCTTGTGGCTAAGTTTCTCTCACGATTCTTTCACCTAGATGATTACACCCTTAGGAATTACAAATTCATTGGATTCTCTTTAAATACATTGAAGGCCACCCCTAAGGGGTTATTTATGAGTCACAGAACTCTCCTAGTCCTAAACAGACTCTATCGATCAGAATAAGAAAACTTGAATCTAATTCAGATTCAAAACAGATCCATAAAAGAAAATTGTCAGATCCGACATTTAGACCTTCACGATGTATTCACATCATAATTATAACAATAATAAATCACTAGATGTTCTGCTTATTCTCTGTCACTCTGGAAGTAGACCATAATACCATAAGTAAAGAAAACCCGATAAAATGATCGCAATTAAATATAAAAAACCAATAATAATGGGTTCTAAATGCTGGGCGTCGATTACTCTAAAAGGCCTAACTAAGAACTTACAAGAATCGTAAAGAGTTCTAAGTACTAACTTCTGGATGATAACTCGACTGTGAATTAAATATTTAGAGAATACCCAAATCCTACGAAGTTGGCCGAAATAGATCGACAACAAAGATTATGGCCAATTTGTTCAGATATGGTGAGAAAATTGGCTTATTAAATTTATAAAAACATGTTAGGCGGGAGAGATCAGGGAAATGAAATTTGAGTGATAACTACTGACGGAACTAGCCCTGAGCGAACAAACCCAGGTGGGGCCATTGTGTAACACAACATCAAGTGTCTAACGCTCCGCGAGGTTCGCACTTGGCGTAGCTCATGTGGCAAAGTCAGTGCGTAACACAGTGCTAAATGCTAAGTTTCAGGGTGCAGCAATACCCATGCCTAGTTGATCTCGCGTGGTTAGAACACGACTCTCGCTTGGCGAGGTTAGCGAGGTCCATGGTACATCAATCCATAAATCTGCTGGGTGTTGTGGCTCCGAAAAACATGATCAATTTATACTAACTGAGATAAGACCTGAACGCTGTCTCCTGGATGTCAACTCTTGGCGGATCACTTCTAAAAATACTTTAGCTCCATGAAGTTGATAGAAGGGATCATGATTGATGCTAGAATAATATAGAAAATATATAGCTCTATCTGACAGAAGTCCTGAATCTGGGAACCCATTTCATACTAACGTCTCTTAAGTTAGTGTCATAACCTACCTGGTCATATTGGTGAAGACTACCCCCTTCCTGCACTAACCCCATGGAACACCCATACTTACTAACGTAGAATGCAAGCAGTCAAACTAACTGACATAAAATGAAGTAACTGAATCAAGGTGCACTAGAATAGGGTTAGAATGATTCATATCTTACCTACTGTTAGGTTGTAGGCTTGGCTAAGCCTCCGTTGTTGAGGAGGGTGGGGAATCCCTCTTCTCACTAGTCCTGAGTTTCCTCTGACGGGTGGTGCTGGATGGGCTGGTATTACTATGGTGTTGTTACCGGATCTCTTGTTGGGACATTCTTCAAATGGATAGGTTACTAGAGCCACATGCCACATATAGCCTGTTGGCCCTTCGACAGTTCCTACGAGTGTGGCTGAGTTTGTGGCTATATTTATACACGATTTTGTGAGAAGGAAGGTGAATATCTGAAGAGGAATAGGTTGGAGGAGTTGTTCGACCATCGGAACACCCACAGATCTGTCTAAGTTTTCTCTGTTCATCTGTTGAAACGATCGCTTCATGGTCTCATTTTGTATTTGATTGTGGTTCTTCTTTTTCAGACCTTGTTCCACTTCTCGAGCTATTGTAAGGACCTGAGAATAAGTTTACAATTGTTAGGGAACGAGAAACATTTGTGTATCCATGATTAGTCCTTGTTGAAATCTATTAGCTCGTTTCTCTTCATCCGCTATCACGTATGGTGCAAATTGACTTAATCTTAGAAATTATGCGGCATACTCATTGACAGATCTGTTACACTGTTGAAGTCGATAAACTGCTTCTCCATTTCTTTCTGAGCTGTGGTTGGAAAGAATCTATCATAGAAACTCTTGGAGAACTGGTCCCAGGTGATAGGTTCATCCAGTCTCGCTTCTTCAGCCAACCACCAAATTCTGGCGACATCTTTCAGTTGAATCTTTGTGATTTCTACCTGATTTTTTTTTCAGGATTCGAGCTACTTTCAAAAGATCAGTGGTATCTATAAGTCACTGCTCAACATCTAAAGGTTTCTCTATTCTCAAAAACTTTGCTGGCCGTAACCGTCTGAAATCGAAAATGCTACCTGGTCTCCTGCCAATAAACCTTGGCGAAATAGTTCCATCTGCTTTGTTGTGTCTCCATCATTCCTTGAAGAATCCTTATCATATCGACATTCTCTCCTGCGGGACCATTTCGAGGGGAGCCTGAGCTATCTCGGTTACCCCGTCTATCCATATCCAGGTTGGTAAAAAAAAGTTAGGTAGCTGTAAGAGAAAGGATGGAAGGGATTGATTCAGGGATCAAAGGAAGGAACTATCAAGAAGGAATAGATAACTCTACACCCACAGTTGGATTGTATAACCATGATTCATACGTTCCAGTTGCAAATTCTTTACCAATAATTTTCAACTAGTTGTACTGAGGATGTGAAAGCCTAGATTCTGATACCACCCTGTAACGCCCTGATTCTGTGGATACGGAGACGTTATTGCGATGTATATACGTAGTTCAAAAATACCCTCACATATATACGTTAAGTATTAGTGCAGGCAACAATAAGAGTACGAAAGTACCGGTGTTGTACATTTCAATGGAAAGTTACATGTACAGAGTTATCACCACGATGTGACATAATATTATAAGTATGTTACATCAATCGGAGGGCATAAAATTAAGATTTACAATACGAATAATACAAAATATTGTTCACGAGCTGCAAGAGAATGCCGTAAGTGAACCAAGGGAACTAGAAGGGACTAGAGCTATAGCTGGTTAGCCCACTCCGCAAGAAAAGTTTGGTCTTCAGAAGGAGGTTCCACGTCAGTCCAACCTCCAAGATCTGGACATGCAGATCCCAGAGAGTCAGAAACTCCCCAACGAGTGGTGAGACGAAAGCCAAGTGGTGTTCAGGGATAAACACACGTGAATCGTTAAATCCGAAACATAAGTATGCATTGAAAAACAGTGTCGTGAGCTCAGGCACACATGAGCGGGAAATGAGATAGCAAGTAAAGTTAATATGACAAAATCAGTTATACAAGCCCAAATTATCAATCCGTGAGATTAGCACATCGAAGTAATAATACCCTCATATATATACCCTATATCTCACATCACCGTATCTTGAGTTCTTATACTCGAGTTGTCTCCTAAACTTAAGAAAACAATGAAAAATCAATAGAAAACTGATAAAACTGATAATACCGAACACAACTGAATACAGGCAAAACCTACTGTACAAGCCCGATTTATGGCTTCATGAGATTAGTACATCAAAGGAATTATCCAAACAAGTAAACTCTCATACACACTCACACACACACACACACACACACACACATTATATCTCATGTCACCGTACTCCGAGCGTATACAACCCGAGTTGGAAAACAACACAATGAATTGTTAATTAACATCTTATTATTATTACTCGTCTGACCTATATATCTAGGTATCTATCCTAGTGTACATCTCAACACACATACACATACATACATACATACATACATATACATATATATATATATATATATATATATATATATATATATATACACACACACACACACACACATACATACATACATACATACATACATATATATACATACATACATACATACATGTTGGCCCAATGGCCTTCCACTCTAGTTTTGATGATGATCAGCACTCATGTAGTTATGTTTACTAATATTCTTGTGTTTCTAAGTTTCAGATCATTAACAGGATATTAGGTTGGTGATTAGCTTCAACAAGATGATTAGAAGCTATTCATGATGATTCCGGTGCCAAAGCTTAAAGATCATACCTTTGCACTTGGAGAATCACGGAGTTTTGGAGCAAGTCTACTTGAAGATGAAGATCGTCAAGAAGACTTAGGTATCTAGTTTAGAGTTTGTGTTTTAGATCCATATTTGTAAAGCTTAGTTTAGTTGATATGCTCAAGTGCACAAATCACACACGTTTA
>JAVJIF010021846.1:0-95000 GCA_038442645.1 Agave tequilana | reverse complement strand
CACCTCCACCGGATGTTCAAGCAGAAGAAATAAAACAATTGAGGTCTGAAAATCAGCACTTGAGAGATTATGTTTCTCAGCTTGAAAAAAAGATTGAAAATATGGAGACTGAGAAAAGACTCAAGGCTGAATTAAATTAAAAAGGAGAGAAAAAAGAGAGAAGAAAAAATAAAAAAGGCAGCAGAGAAAATTAAAGGTAAAAGAAGAGGAAGAAGAAGAGCTGCTGAGAGCAGCCGCTGCTGCGAAGAAGAAGAAGGAGAAGAAGAGGGAAGAAGAGAAGGAAAAGGAGAACAGGAGGAGAGAAGTGGAGGAGAAGGAGAAGGAGAATAGAAGAAGGGAAGAGGAGGAGAATGAAAGGAGGAAGAGGGAAGAGGAAGAGAAAGAGAAGGAGAAGAAGAGGGAAGAAGAGAAGGAAAAGGAGAACAGGAGGAGAGAAGTGGAGGAGAAGGAGAAGGAGAATAGAAGAAGGGAAGAGGAGGAGAATGAAAGGAAAATGAGGGAAGAAGAGGAGAAGGAGAAGAAGAGGAGGGAAAAGGAGGAGCAGGAGAAGGAGAAGAGGAGGAGGGAAGAGGAGGGGCAGGAGAGGAGGAGGAGGGAAGAGGAAGAGAATGAGAAGAAGAGGAGGAAGGCGCAGATGGAGAACAAAAGAATGAAGGAGCAGATGGAGGAGTAGGCTGAAGAGGAGAAGAAGAAAAAACTGGAAGAGGATAAAATCATGGGTTCTGAGTCTATTTTAAATATTACTGGAGAAGATGTGCCAAGTTTTTCTCTGAATATAAGTCAAATGACTCAAGAAATTCAAAGAGATAGAGCTTCTGAAGAAGAAATTCAAGAACATACTCCGCCTCAGAAGCAATGCTCAAAAGAAGCTGTTTTGGAAACCTCTAAAGGAACAATAGAAAGGGGAGTCAAAGAACGCAAGCGCGCTGAAAGAGATCGCGATGACTCCGACTTTGTTTATCCAAAACAGAAGAAGAAAAAAAATGAAAATCCTCTTCCACAGCCTGCGGCTGCGAGTTCTACCGCTGGTTTCGGCGACAAAGAGATTTCCTCTACTGAGCCAAAATCGAGAAAATTGACCGAAACCACATCATACAGAATTCTGCAGCCCCATCAACAAGCTCTTATAAAACATTTCTTCGACAAGTCCTACTCTGAGTAAGTTAATTCATATCAAAAAATTTCTGTTATACCTTTATATAAGAACAATTAAATTACTAACTTTGTTTTGAATATCTTACAGTTCTACTGCGTATCAGGATACCGATAATGCAATCATCATTTCAAGGAATGATATTGAGGACCTGATGTTCAGTAGAGACTTAGATGCAAATGTCATTCATTTCTACATGCAGCATCTTGAGAAAAGAGAAAGATTAAAAAGCATATTCTTCCGAAGCTAAGCTTGGGTAAAAATCTACTTTCTCCTTTACGGTTTAATGTAATATCAACTCTGGAACAGATTACTAATATTCTCTATCTCTGTGTAGGCATAAATCATGTACTGCGACTAAGGTCGCAGTGTATAATTAAAATGTACTGCTACTAATACATGTACTGCAACTAAGGTCGCAATTTATAATTAAAATGTATTACTACTAACTCGGTACTGCGACAGCTGCGACCTGCGACCAAGGTCGGAACTGCGACCAAGGTCGCAGTGTATAATTAAAATGTACTGCTACTAACACATGTACTGCGACAAATGTAACAGCTGCGACCTGCGACCAAGGTCGGAGCTGCGACCAAGGTCGCAGTTTATAATTAAAATGTACTGCTACTAACTCATGTACTGTGACTAAATAATATACTGCGACTAAGGTCGCAGTTTATAATTTTTTGTTATATTTTAAATTCATTTTGTATTTGATATAAATTTTTTTTCTTGTCCGCAGCACGGTGTTGTAAATAAAATTGAAGATCTGGAAGGTCATTTCATCAAGCAGAATCTGTTGAAAAACTGGACAGCTGACGTGCAGTACATGTTCTTCCCGATCAATCACAAATATAGTGCCGACGAGCCGGGATTTCACTGGACCTTGCTGGTATTTGATTGCTCCACAGAAGAGTGGATTTTTTACAACTCTTTGGTCCCAGCTGACAAAAAAGATAGTATAACAAAGCTTTACCAAAGAGATGCAAGAATAATGGTGAGTTGAAATTTAATATTTTGATTACTGGAAACTTGCAATTAATTTGATTAATACTAATTTTTGTTCCTATTGACATTGCAGAAAGAAAGATTATTAGAGATTTTTAGATTCATTCCAAAAAATTAATGAGAAAAATTAAATAAAATACGCAAAATGCCCCCAACAAGCAAACAGGTATATAAATTTTTGACATCTAATTTCATTTCATATTTTCTACTTTTTTTTAATACAAAAACTAATTTCATTTAATGATTGCTCTATGGAAATTTCAGTATTGATTGCGCTATATATGTATGCAAGTACATGGAAAGCATAGCGTCTGGCTATCATCTATCAGCTGCTGATGCTGTTACGGTTGCTGGTGTACAGAAACTAAGAAGTGAGCTTGC
The DNA here is from genome assembly GCA_038442645.1 of Agave tequilana. Lineage (NCBI taxonomy): Eukaryota > Viridiplantae > Streptophyta > Magnoliopsida > Asparagales > Asparagaceae > Agave > Agave tequilana. The sequence goes on along the minus strand of JAVJIF010021846.1, from coordinate 92,458 downwards.
ATACATGATACTTGCAGATGTAGAGAAGAGTTGGGATGAAGAAACAGACATTATACGACATACGACATATGAAGACTGATCTCCGTGCAAATTATTGAATTAACACAATTTTTTTTATAAATGTAAAAAATATTTCAAGTGCAATTCATTGCATAATTTTTTTGTTGTATTGATTTAATTTATACACAGTTCTATACATTTATATATTACAAGTTCCATTGATTATTTACAGTCTTCATTTGTTACAACTTGGCTTTTACTATTGCGTACTGATGTTAGAAACAAACATGCCTTCAGTAATTTGTTAATCAACAACAACACTGCGACCTTTGTCGCTATGCGTGTTAATATTAAGGAAACACCTATCTAACGTACAGCGACTTAAGTCTTCACCATCTCAAAATTCTAAAAGAAGGTTGCGACTTTGGTCGCAGTTGATAGCCGCAGCCTTAGTAAAATACAATGCGACTTTGGTCGCAGTTGATGGCGGCAATGTTTTAATCAACAACAACACTGCGACCTTAGTCGCTATGCGTGTTAATATAAAGGAAACACCTACCTAACGTACTGCGACCTAAGTCGCAGTACATGTAGTGCGACCCTAGATTGCATTTGCTGGCCATCTTTATCAATAACAACACTGCGACCTTGGTCGCAATTAACCATGTACACTGCGACCAAAGTCTCTGACTATATTATGTACAAAAAAAATTAAACTATAAAGTAGAATTTTGTAGCATTAAAACTTTAAAGTACAAGTACATACAAAAATAATACAGTAGAAATCAAAGAATGATAATAAATCTGATTATAATTACACGCCAGTGTCAGAATGCGACTTAATCTCTCTACACTGTGCGACCCTGATCGCACTTCATAAAAATTGAAGTCTTTGGTCCTTCGAGATGGAGGCAACCCAAACCTACTTCTTCTGCCAATAAAAAAAATAAATAGTAAGAATTTTAAAGATTAATCGTTATAAAAAAAAATGATTAACAGGTTTAATGTAATATACCATTAACGAACAACCAGTCCTGTAATGGCCCAGCTCTTGGCAGTTACCACATCTTCGATGCTTAACTTCCTTCTGATATATAGAATCTTCAAAACCAGACTTAAGCCTGGATGCAGCTCTAGGTCTCCCCTTGGTTGGTACAGGACCAATTGGATCACGTATATTCAATTCTTCACCATCTCGCAATATGACAACGGATCCACTGGAACCAACGGCAGTCTTAGGATGTGATGAATGATCATTTCCTGACATTGCTCTTATTCTCTAGTGATATCTTGGGCAAAACTTTCCAAAACTCCCTCCAACTTTGAAAGATTTTCATCAGAATCAGCGACCATGTCCAGAATTGCATTAAATTTTGAACGAACTGTCCACAATCTAGCCGTCCGTGGAGTGCCTTGACTGGGAAAAGGCCTCATGCCATTTTCAATTGCAACGTTTTTGTAACGAGCATCCAACCTCCATCTCTGAAGTATATATGATTCCGGTATATGTGTAACGTGATTGCGCCACAAAATACACAGAATATGTCTACATAGGATACCATCTGTTTTAAATAACGAGCAACTGCAAGAAACATGAAGTTCCTCTCGCTTATCGTAACTGACCTTTTCCCAACTGTCTTTTGATTCTGAAAAATTACCAACCAAATATGTTGATCTAGGTTTGTCATGTTCCACCTCTTCTGAAAACAGTGTCATTACAACTGCCCATTCCTTTTGGAACAACTGAAAAATCTTCGGTGTATACAACTTCGAAACCTGTATCTCATATGGATTGGATGTACAATTGGGCACAGAATTCAAACCCCTAAAATCTTGAAGTGATTCAGATGCACGACGGGAAGCAACGGCTTTATCATATTGGTGAACAAATTCCACTAGTTTAGTGTTTGAGTTAACAAAACCATCAAAGAAGGAATTAATACTCTCGGACCTCTGACTGGTTGTCATTCCAGCACAGAAAACATCCTTGAGATATGCATTAACCAATGTCCACGAAGCCTGTACATCTTCATCAACCAACTGTCATCTTCTTCTTCTAACTGATATTTTTCACTCATCAGACGCCATCGTTCCTCACAAGTGCTTATATCGCGGGAGGTGTACCAAGCATGGAAATCGGAGACCATATCTTCTCCATACTTGTTAGCCATTGAGATTTGTTGCTCGGCAATATGTTTCCATACATGCCAGAAACAGTAACGGTGTCGAGACGTCGGGGAAAACAATCTTGATGGCCTCACCAATCTGCGCATCCTGATCAGTAATAATCAGCTTCGGTTCAACTCCATGCATGCACTTGAGCCATTTTTGGAATAACCAAACAAAAGTATCCCTCTGCTCATCAGCAAGCATTGCACAGCCGAATAAAATTGACTGCCGGTGATGATTTACTCCAGTGAATGGAGCAAATGGCAAGCTCAAGTTATTAGTTCTGTATGTGGTGTCAAAAACGATCACATCACAGAAGCTCAGATACGAGGAAATAGCTCTTCCATCAGCCCAAAAAATGCTTCTAAGTGTGCCCGCGTTATCAACTTCACTTGAAAAGAAGAATTCTGGATCGGTCTCGGCTTTCTCTTGAAAAATTTGATAATAGTAATAAACTCATGACCGCAGTTATTTCTACGTTGACGAGTGAAATCAATAACTTGTTGAGGGCGCACTTCTTCACAGCCTTCTCCCTGGCTCATTGCATTAACAACGCGGGAAATATTTGAAGGCCGCATTCCAACATCAACCAGATTGCTCATAATGCTTCTGCTAATTGTTGAACGATGAGTCTGGTGAGAGTAATGGTGATGTACCTTATCCGGGCTAGACAATTCATGTGAATGAGTATCAACAAATTTTGTGATAACCCAATATCGAGTTCAGTCCAAAAATAAACGAAGACGGATATGCATCTCAGCAGGACAAGCTACTCTAGTGTTAACTCGACGATGCACTGTAAGCCCCTCTTGTCTTTTGTCACACAACTTCTTCAGACCTTCCTTGTTGCAGCAAAATTTTCTGCAAATAATCTCATGAGGAGGCTTCCGTGACTTATCTGTACTTTTCTTCTCACGCTAAAACCTCTATTCCTTGCAAAACAATTGTAGAAATTGTATGCTTCCATATGCGACAGGAACTGTTTCCCTATAAACTTATCTGAGCTTCCAGACATTTCTGCATGTGCATTCATATCCTACAAAAAGAATTTACACGAATTAAATGAATATAAATATTTATTAGATATCACTGTATTCTAAAATATAAGTTATATAAATGCGACCAAGGTCACATAAGAGATGAAAACAATTTACTTCTTATCAGCTGTTGCGACCAAGGTCGCAGTTATCCGTATGAGAAGAAATCTATATTACTTCTTACTAAAGACTGCGACCTAAGTCGCAGTAAATAAAAATAAGATTTCACATACGACATGAAATCTATAATACTCCTTATTGAAGACTGCGATCTAAGTCGCAGTAATCAGTATGTGAATAAATCTAAATTATTTCTTACTAAAGACTGCGATCTAAGTCGCAGTTATCCGCATGTGAAGAAATCTATATTACTCCTTACTAAAGACTATGACCTAAGTCGCAGTTATCCGTATGTGAAGAAATATATATTACTCCTTACTAAAGACTGCGACCTAAGACGCATACCCTAGAAAAAAAGAATTCACAGCCGGAGATTATTTTCAAATAAGATTGCGACCGAATATTAAAACGGTCGCAGTACCTCATAGTCTAAAGAGAAAACATTAAATATTTAAGAAATTGTTTTTAAAATATATATAAACAATTAAAACCTGTTGATCGGCATGCAGAGATGTCAACCCTTCAAGATTTTCAATATTCTAAGAGAAAGTAGAACCAGATGCAATATCTTCCATATTAAGATCGCCGGTATACTGCTCAGACGTCGACATTAAATATTTTGCAGAAAAAAATTGATCTGAAAAGATTTTATATTTTCAGAAAAAAGTTTATCGCAGACTGAAAAGGTGAAACTAGATCTTTCAAAAAGAGGTCAGGAAATAAGGTGAAAAGTAATTTATATAGAATATCCTATAAAGAGCGGCAAAAAAAAGGGAGAAAAAATAATAATAAACAATAAGGAAGGGAACCAAAAAGAGTTGCTTTTCATAAGGGGTATTTGGTAATTTAACAGTCACCTAAAAGCGTGCCGCAAGTCAGTGAGGTGACAATTTGAGCCACGTCACCGCAGGCTGAGAGAGTACTCTCAGCCCACGGGCTGATATACATTTTTCTCTATATATACATACATATACATATATACATACATACATATATATATACATACATATATATATATATATATATATATATATATATATATATATATATATATACATACATATATATATATATATATATATATATATATATATATGAGTAAGATGAGCTGATATTGAAAACTGATGGTGAGACCAACGAATTATGTTTACAATGGGTCTCGTGCCTGCCCAGGACCATGGTTGAGGTGTTCGGTTGCTAAGACGAAACTCGCCGCAAAGCGAAGAGGAGAGGGTCATATTAACATGCCCTGGGGAAGAGTTGTATACAATATAAGGTTGGGTGCGAGCGCACCCCTCGGACACCTGGAGGCTCTCAGATAAAACCGAAAGATTTTAGTTGCACAACAACCTATACCATTGTAAATGTAACCATGATTGAAGTCTTTCAGTTTCTCCTTACCCAGTATAAGTTCTCCTTTTTATAATTTATTAAATAATTATCAGATTACAGGAATGAATGGGAGCATGTCAGAAGTATCATGAGTACATGTGTACTAGAGTATATTAGTGTATGTCAGGATATCAGGTCATTATTCCCGTATTGTGATAATCATAAGTCATGTATATCATATCATATGTCAGGTATTAAGCCTGTCATGTGTCAAGTGATAGCAGGCAGATGTCCGGTGTTATATAGTGGCATACCAAGTGATCACTTGACAACAGTTAACATATCGAGTAAAAGTACGGCAAGCGATAATACAGCGGTTCAACAGTTGATAGCACGATTCAAGAAAACGATACCAATACAGGAAATTAGTACGAACACCGAAAATATTCAGTCTTTGAAAAACGGTATAAGTAAAGATTTCAAACTCTTCACGACCTTTAGTAAAAGAATAATAGTTGAATTATCAAGTAGGTAAGCAGGCAAGCGAATATTCAAGCGAAGCAAAGTGGTGTTGGGGCAAAATCAACGAATAGAGTTTAACCACCAAAGCGCCTGGTAGAACTCAGGAACAACTCGACTTAAGATGCGACTCTAAAATCTAGCAGAGTTTCACCTAGGCGTGTTTAGTGGTAAAATGCTAAGCTCTAAGCTGCCTTTTCAGACATAACTAGAAAGTCCAGAGGACTTTAATAAACCTCGGAGAGGTTAAGCACGGAGGTTGTAGTGTAGAACGCGGAGCGGTTAAGCTAGGAGGTTGAGTATGTATTTGTAGGAGATGTTAGTACCAAACAACATACATGCATATATGACTAACAGGTAAAGAGAACCGACAAGCGAGTAAGCAAGTAAGTGATCATCCGAGCGAAGCTAAGCAAGCTGGAGTGAAACTAATGTACAACACTAGATGCTATCACGCTCGGCGTGGTCACCGCTCGCAGCACAGCTAAACGCACGTGTCGCAGCATGCGTGTGAACACCATACTACCGCTCATGGCACAACCGTGCTCATGGGGTAACATGCTCGAACGGAGTTAGCGATAAAGTACTGACGCTAGGTCTGCCTACCAGGTGTAGCATATAGAAAATCCAGAGGACTTTAAAACCTCAGAGAGGTTAAGCCTGTGGGCTGTAATGTAGAACCGCATAACAGTTAAGCCCAGAGGCTGTATAAGTACCTGCATAAAATATAGTACCATATATTGAAACATATATATCTCTTATATTGTTATAAGTTTTCCCCTTACAAAATACAGTACACACCGGTATAGATACATGTCCAAAACACTGATACAATTATACGCACAAGTACAATATACGTGTCCACTATCAATTCACCGATATAAATATACAACCAGGAATTACAATACAAATCACAGAAAATACAATAAAAACACCCGTCGAAGCGGGGTACCTAGAAATGCGAGAACACTCGTCTAAATATCTCTGATCACGCCACGAAATACCCAGAACTCCAAAACCAACGCGCGTGTGCATTCAAATATTATATATATATATATATATATATATATATATATATATATATATATATATATATATATATATATATATATATATATATATATATATATATATATATATATATATATATATATATATATATATATATATATATATATATATATATATATATATAGAAAGAGAGTGTGTGAAATCAAGAGAGAGTTAGTAGGGAAAGAAAGAGAGAAAAGGAACGAAAAAAAGAAAGAAAGAAAAGAGAGGGGGTGACCATCGCGTCCAAGCAAGCCCAGGCTGAGCCCTGCGTTGGGTTGGGGCTGAGCCCCATGTCGGCCAAGAGAGGGTACGAGAGAGAGCACAGAAGAGAGTAAGATAGAGAGACATGGAAATATATAGAGAGAGAGTGCAGGAGTGAAGAGAGAGAGAGAGAGCATGAGAGAGTGAGACAGAGAGAGGGAGAGAAATGCAGGAGAGGGGAGAGAGATAGTGAGTGAGATATAGAGAACAAAGAAAGAAAGAAAGAAAGAAGAAAGAAAGAAAGGAAAGAAAATAAAGGAAAAAAAAGAGAAGGAGGGGGGTCCACGGCCGCTGGCCTGCCACCGCCGGCAGCGGCACTCTGGCCAGGAGTGGACGGCCAAGGGGAGAAGGGGAGGAGGAGATTGTGGTGCAAGTGTAGGGTTAGGAGTTGGTTTTGGGGTTTGGCGAAACAACATTTCGGAAGCCAAAATATGGCTAGGGTGGAAGAGTTCGCCAAGGAAAGGAGTTTGGTGAAGGTGGTGGTGGACATAGTGGTACACACAGTGATGGAGGTGTTGGAGAAGATTTTAATGATAATGGATTTTGGTGATTGTGAAGGAGAAAAGAAGTGGTGGTGATGGTGTTTTGGAGTAGAGAGAAGAGGAGAGGAGTGGGGGAAAGAGAGTTGGTTCACCGGTGGTGGTCGCTGGCCTTAGGTCGCCAGCCAAGGAGGGGACGCGGGTGTGAGTAGGCTGCCGAAGGTTGAAGGAAGAAGGAAAAAAAAGAGAGAGGGAGAAAGACATAGATGTAAGTATATGTGTGTGGGGGGGGGAGGGGGGAGGGTTTAACCAAATGAGACTCGGGTCTCTCTGAAACCAGACCTGTGTCTGGCTCAATGAGGTCTGCATTGGTTTGATTAGAGCCCAGACGCGAGGCTCAAGTCCGTGTCTGGGGGTGGCTGAGTCGCGTTTGGCAGAGGAGAGTGAAAAAATGGTTTGGAGATATTTATTGTATGGTGGAGAAATTTTGAGAAAATTTGAAAGAAATAGAAAAGAAGGAGCGAATTATGAATGGAGGAGAAAAATTGGATAATAGAAAAAAATAAAAAATCTGGATAAAATTCTGGAATTTGGAAAAACTCCAAAAGCACCGAAAAAGCCCAAAAAAACGAAGTAACTCGGAAAGGTCTTCAAAAATTATCAAATAAAAAATATTATATTAAGGTATATGGTGAAATCGGATTCATAAAATTCAATCCTATATTCAAAATAAAAATCCTGAAATCAACCAATGATACCGGCTGACACCAAATCCGATCGAGTTTTAATAAATTCAGAAAAAATCTTTAAAAATGCACTAAGGTAGAAAATATGATTCTACAAAATCCTGGAATCTAAAAATCTTGGAATCGACCAGTGATACCGGTAGATATTAATTTTGAAGATTTTGCAATTTAATTCAAAAAAATTCAAAAAATCATGAAAAATCTAAAATGTTAGAAAATAATGTTTGAAACTGAAATCGGTCAAATTTGACTATCAGAAAGGTCAAATCGATCAATACACTAGGATCAGATCTCTGGTTCTGACCCGGGTTGATTCTGAATCCACGAGTCCGGATCCAAATGCCAATGATGATATACATAATCATAAAATAAAAATAAATATGAGAAAAAATCAAAAGAATACTATCAAAAAATCAGAATATGTATCTAAGTATGTATTCCGGTAGCGGGGTGTTACAAAACCACCATCTTCTTTCCCCAATTTCTCTACCATCTTTCAAATCACCACCTCCAACTCCACCACCACAACCCCCTATTCCTCATCTTCCTCCCATCTTCTCCAATTTCACCATCTCCCTCTCAAATTTCACCTCCACCATCAAATTCAAGTCCCCCACCACTTCAATCACCATCAACCACATCCTCCTACTCCCTACCCGCTCCTCTCCAATTGGTCGGTGCCACACTCGACCACCAGTGGCCGACGCCTCCTGGCCGTGAACCCCACGGCCAGACCCTAGGTCGTGGGGTCCCCTGGCTTTCTTGGCCGGAAACAGGCCCCTCTCTATTTGATTCCCTCTCTTTTAATTCTTTCTCTCTATCTCCTCTCCTTTATTCTCTCTTTCCTTCCTTTCTCTCTTATATTATATTTTAATAATTATTGATCACGTATTCGCGTTGGTTATTTCGAGATCTGGGATTTTAATATTGTATTCTGAGATTATTTAGGTGAGTGTTCTTGCTTTACTGTGGGTTTCCCCACTGGGTGAATATTAATTTTTGGAAATTTTTGTCAATTGCCATGTTATGGATTGTATTTGTATCGGTGATGCATTTGTATCAGAGATTTCGTGGATTTGTATTTGTATCTGTGGATTATATTTGTACTGGTGTAATGCAATTGTATCCATGTGATGATTACTTGTAATAGTGTAATTTAATACCAGTACATATATGTTGCTTGTGATATTACTCTATTACTGTTCTTGGCCAACTTTTCGTGGTCGTTAGCCTTCGGGCTCAGCCTCCGAGCCTACCTGCTCTACGGTTTTATACTACAACTTTTGGGCTTAAACCCTTTGGGTTTTCTAGCTCCGTTGGGAGCTTAATTACAACGTGTGGCTGCGAGCAGAGCATAATTTCTATCCGCGTCAGACACGATTTTGCTAAACTCCCACTTTGCTCAGTCTTCAGAATTAAACCCTCTAGCTTTTACTAGCTACGCCGTGTGGCTGCGAGCAAAGCGTAATTGCCATCCTCTTCAGGCACGGCTTGGCTATACTCCCACTTGCTCAGCCTCCGGGCTTAACCGCTTGGCGGTTCTCTTACTTGTTATTTATATATGCATGTGTGGTATAATATTTTATGCAGGTACTCCGGCCTCCAGTATCAACCGCTCTGCGGTTCTACACTATAGCTCCGAGCTTAACCTCACTAAGGTTTATTAAAGTCCTTTAGACTTTCTTTATGCTAGATTTGGTAGGCTAAACTAGCGCTCAGAACTTTGCCGCTAAGTCCATTCGAGCATAGTTACGCCATGAGCGCGGCTTTTTCATGTGCAGTAGCATAGTGTTCATTTGCTCGCTTCGCCGTGTGCATTTAGTTGTGCCGCGAGCGATAATCACGTCGAGTGTGATGGTGTCTAATGTTGTACGTTAGCTTCGCTTCAACTATACTTAGCTCCGCTTGAATGTTCGCTCACTTGTTTTCTTAACCTTTGTCTGCTTGATAATTTAATTAATTATTTTAATTCTGGTTGTAAAGAGTTTGAAATCTCTACTTATACTGTTTTTCAAGAACTGTATTATTTTTTAGTATTTGTACCAATCTTCTATATCGGTGCCATATTCCCGTATTGTGTTATGCGATAGTTAATATCTATTGTGCTATCACTTGATATGTTATCACCTGGTACCTGCTGTTATCACCTGACACTTGCATGCTATCACTTGACATCTACATGTTATCACCTGACATCTGTATGTTATTATCTGACACCTGACATGTTATCACTTGACACCTACTGTGTTATCACTTGACTCATGATTATCACAATGCGAGAATACAATACTTGATATCCAGTACTCTCATATTCCCGATACTCTTGTACCTGTCATGCTCTATCTACCATGCTCCTGCTCCTTCCCGTAAATTGATAATTATAAAATAATTTAATAATTAAACAACTTAAATCATAGGACAGACGATTCAAGGTGTGTGTAATATAAATCCCAATTAACGACTCGTGGTGGGTGAAATATAAATCCCAGTAGGTCGTGTCTCGCGCAAAGCAGGACCTACTATAAATATGATCCATCAAACACCATCAGTTTTCAATAACAACTTGTCTTGCTCATATATAAAATATGTGTGCTGGGGTGCTAGGATACAACCTAGATATATGGGTTAGACAAGTAACAATAATAATAAAAATACTAATTATAATAATTTATCGTGTTATTTTGCAATTCGAGTTGTATACACTCAAGCTAAGGTGACATGAGATATAAGATGTATATATAAAGGTTTTTTGTTTAGATTATTCTTTCGACGTACTAGTGTCATGAAGTCGTAAACTGAGCTTGTACAACTGGTATTTTCCTTTTTTAATTTTATTGATTTTATGCTGTTTTGGAGACAACTCGGGTTGTATGAACTCAGACTATGGTGATGTGAGATATAATGTATATATATGAGGGTTTTCTTATTTAGATTATTCTTTCGATGTACTAATCTCACGGATCTGTAATTTGGGCTTGTACTGGCTTTGACATATTAACTTTATTGATGTCTCATTGCCTGCTCGTGTTTCTCTGTACTCATGACACAGTTTTCAATACATGCTTTTCGATTCGGATTTATCAATACACATGTTTTTGTCTATGCACGCCACTTGACACTCATCTTACCACTCGTTAGGTTAATTTTTGACTCCCCTTGATCTGCATGTCCAGATTTCAGAGTTTGGACCGTAGTGGACTTCCAATTGATCAGAGTTGCGGAACGGTAGCGTACTGGTGCTTTTCAAGATTCCATTTCTAACTCGTGAGCACCTTTTATATTATTCATACTTGTATACTCTCTTGTAATTCTCACTTTTGCGCCTATAAGTGATATAATATCCTTGTAATATTATGTCACATCCTGTGATAACTTTATAATTGTACTCTTAAGTTAGAATGTATAATACACTGTGTACTTTCGTACTCTGATTGCTGCCTTTACTGATACTTAGTGTATATATGAGGGAATTTTCATCCTGCGTATATACGTCACAATAACAACTCCGTACGTGCGGGATCCGGGTGCTACAAAATCAGAGCCCCGTGCCGCTCTAATCACATGTGATCTGACTCGGTGTCAAGCCCCCACCCTGAGCGTCCTCCGAGTGGTTATCTGATACATCGCCCGTCAAACTCTGGTCTAGAGGTCTCAATTCTTGCAGTGGCCGAACCTGAGATTTAATTTAAGCAGTTAGTGATGTGTGTGCGTGCATAGATTGAAGGTTGATTTCCATCTGTTTCTAAAAAAGAAATAAATTTTATTAAATTATTAACTTTTATAGAAGACATCCAAGAGAGAAAAGACAGAAAAGAAGGCAAATCACTCAGGAAAATAGTGTACACTATAGATTTCGGGGAAAATAGTGGGGGTTGGGGAAACACCCTCTCATTTCACAATTTTCTGACAATATGGAGGGAGAAGTATATATTCCTCTTCATACAATAAGAATGCATTTGAATTTGAATGGACTCAGGACTGGTAGAGGATAAAACATGTCCAACGTCCCACGTAGCAGTTCACTGTTACATTATTAAAAGCCATGTCGATAACTAATCATAGTAGAAGACACTATAATTATCTTGATTAAACCTACTTTAATAATAATAAAACCATAATCAATGTAGTTTTTCTTGGGAAATATAACAAAATAGTTTATATTACCATTTTCATTGTGGTTGGAGCATGCTAAAAAACGATGACTATTGAAATTCTACCTCGGTTGAAAACTAGGAGAAATTGCAGAAAACTACTATCATGATTTCATAGAAAATCTTTCTGTATTATCAAATTCAGTAGAAAATAATTTGTTCTATTGTAATATTTGACAGTAAATTATTCGTTTTATTAAATTTAACGAAAAACACTAATACTAGGAAAGATATGCTAAAAATTCCCTTCAGCTGTCTTATATTCGATATAAGTTGTAAAATATTACAATAACACAGTACTGTTTTCTATTAAATTTGATAATACATGATGATTTTTTTACTTATTTCAATCGTAAAAGAGGGTTTTTTTTTTTTTACTAAACCATGATAATACAGGAGGGCTTTTGTAATTTACCTAATAACTATTTAAGAATTTGACAATCCAATCAACATTAAACAACAACAAAATGCTAAAGGTATTATTATATGGTTATATTATTATTGTTATCTATTTATAATTAGGACATTTTGCTACACCCTCCTATGTCGAATCATAATTAGGAAAAAAAACTCGGCTTCATAATTTTATTCACTTCAGCCACCTCCTTTTTTAAATTAAGAATACATGCCTACGTGTTAAGCGTTGAAGCACTCATTAATGACGAAAGATGAAAATACTCCCGAGTAATCGTTTAAAAAAACAGACTTCTTAAAAAATACCCTATTTTTGAGTAGTATTACTATGATCGCAGTCCTCACAAAATAATCATAGTATAGAGGACTGCATCTATGATCACAACCCTCACAAAAAATGTCTTATTTCTGAGGAATGCGACTATGATCGCAATCCTCACGAAATGGTCACAGCCATATTTCTGAGGATTGCGATCATGATTGCAATCCTCATAAAATGCATTATTTATAAGAATTGCGATCATGATCGTAGTTCTCACAAAAATATTATGTTTCTGAGTCTTTATAAGATTTGGTCATGATCGCAGTCTTCTTTATTAGAACTACGATAATGATCGTAGTATTCACAGATATGTCTTATATTTGAGTCTCTATGAGAACTGCGACCAGAGATTGCGACCATGGTCGCTGTCCTAATGTCTTATTTTTGATTTTTGTGAGAACTGTGATCATGATTATAGTCCTACAAAAATAATCCTAATTCCGAGTTAGTCCTCACAGAGGATTACGATCATGAGTCACAATCTCATACCAGCATCGCCATCATCATCGGTTTGCATGTTGAATTAGGACGTGGCAGAGGTCCGTGACAAAGGTCGACCTGCTAATTACTCTGCGTCGAGGCCAAGGTTGAGGGGAGAGCAATGTCAAGGACAATGGGGAAGAGTAAAGTAATAAATGAAAATATATAAACAATTGGTGCTGGGAGGAATCAGCTTATGTGGATGTGGATGAGTCTGTAGCGAATCAAATTATGACGCTGTGTTTTTTTTTCTAATTATGAGCCAAAACAGGTGGCTGTAGTGAAATATTTCATTTAATTATAATCTTTTTATTATATGTAGTATAATATTTAAATTATATCTCACAATTCACAGCCTCCACCAATCCTTGCTTGCTTGCAGCCGTCTGCCTCACCCCTCAGTCGGCCGTGACCTCGATGTCTGCCCAAACAACGACCTTTGTGGGTCCTGCATGTCAATAGCTAGGTGCACTTCCATGTGTACCCAGTCTCGGTCACCCAAAATTACCCATAAATTAACCACGGCACTACTCAACACCTCCCCCCAATGCGTAAGTGTCCTTACACAGATCAAAAGGAGCCACGTGTCCCCACGACCCAACACCCGCTGACGTAACATCAATAGCATAAAAGGCGAGGAGTGATAGAATAAAAGATCTCAATTTTTTCTAAAAAAGGAAACAAACTCACCGGAGTTCGACGACCTGTTAGCGGGTGCGGGTTATCGGGTTCGCGCCTCCGACCCCTGCCACATGGACATGGCAGACCAGCTGGAGGACCTTCCGCCATGCTTACCGCCAGTGACTGGGACTCGGTACACCACAACCCTAAGGCCTCGCGTCCCAAGTGGGAGCGTATATTTCAAACACACCTCAGGGTTAAGGCACCCATAATTGTGATAAAGGCACCTAAAAATATAAAAAAGCTAAAAAAGCTAAAATACCCTCTTCTTCTCCTCCCCCTCTCATGCTATTTGTTCGATCAGATCTGGCCGAACAGATGGGGAAAGGAGGAGGGAGAATGGGTGAGATTTGGGGGGGGGGGGTGGAGATGTTTGGGGTGGGGGGGGTGGGGAAGGAGTGGGCAGGGGAGCAGGGAAGGCCGGGGAGGGGAAGATCAGAGGGGATGGGGAGCCGGGGGAGGTTGGAGAGGAGTGGGGGCCACTAGAGAAGGAGGAGGAGGGAGATTAGAGGAAAGAGGAAGAAGGGAGAGAGAAGAAAAAATAAAAAAAATATTTTGGACTTTCCATCAAAGGTGAAATTGTCAAAAAAAATAATGATACGCCTAGAATAACTTCTGAGGCTTGTGAGGAGGGGGGCCCTCATCATTTTTTTGGTTGGAAAATCCGCTCCCGTCCTCAGTCGACTCAATGCTGGACTCTGAGTCTCATCCCAGCCAGGACACGTGTACGAACCAAATTGCTCCACCTCAGATCACCCCGTCCTCGTTTCCACCGCTGCCAATGAGAACTCCTCCATCCGCCTCGTCCGCCTCCTCATCTTCCCCTCGGAGTCCATCTAGCGCGGCGACCCGCAGTCGGTCGCCTGCTCGCCGAGATGAGCCTCCTGCAGACACATGTCGGAAGCAGCGGATTTAGCATCGAGAAGGTTGCTGGCTACTTCACCGACGCCCTCTGGAACCGCCTTTGGTCTCCATCACCGCCGCCATCCTCTGCCACGTCAGCGAAGGACGAGATATTATACCATGGGTTCTACAAATCATCGCCGTACCTAAAATTCGATAACTTCACGGCGAACCAGGCGATCCAGGAGGGATCGACGGCTGCGACCGCGTGCACATCATCGATTTTGGTTAGGCCGGGGCCTGCAATGGTCGGCCCTGATCCAGGCCCTCGCCCTCCGACCCGGCGGGCCCCCGTCCCTCCACCTCACTGACATCGGGCCCCACTCCGCTGACGGTCGTTTAGGCGAGATAGATCTTAGGCTCGCCGATTGGGCTGGTCCGTCACCGTCCGGTTCAGCTTTCGCGAGATCGCCGCGAACCGGCTTGACGGCATCAAACCGTGGATGCTCCACGCGGCGGGTGACGAGGAGGTGATCACCATTAACTCCGTGCTCCAGCTCCACCAGATCCTGCCCGAATCGGGCCGCGCCGGGCCAATCGACTCCGACCTCTGCTGGGTTATGGGCCTCCGGCCCAAGATCGTGACGGGGGTCGAGCAAGAAGTGGACCACAACAGACCGACTTTTCTGGATCAGTTCACTGAGGCCCTGTTCTACTACTCTACCATGTTCGACTCGCTCGAGGCCCGGTCAAACCGGCAATGATGTTGCAGCGTCCATTGAGATGTACTTACAAAAATAGACCTGCTACATTGTGTGTTGTGAGGGGTTGGACCGGGTCGAGCGGCACAAACCCCTGGGCAAGTGGCGGACGCGGTTCGCCCGCGCCGGTTCACTTGGGGTGGAAGGCGTTTAAGCAGGCCAGCATGCTTTTGGCTCTTTTTCCGGGGGAGAGATTTTGTATGGAGGAGGTGGAGGGGTGCTTGACTCTGGGGTGGCATAATCGGCCGCTGATGTGGATGTCTGCGTGGCGGACAGGCGATGACATGGCGGTGACCAGGCAATTTCCTGAGAATTTGATATTTAAGAGCAGTAGTAATGAGAATGTTAGTAATGGTAGCAGTAGTACAAGTTGTCGTAGTTATCAGAGAGTATGATGTAGTACAAATTCGGGGGTACGACAAAAAATGTACTATAATTGTGTATATAATCTGAGTTAACTGGTTCCTTTACTGGTTGTGACATCAACAACATTGAGATCGCAACATTGAGATCGCAACGGGGCTCTGTGTGAATATTTTCAAAGAGAGATACTGTGAAGTTTTACAACCTAAATTACATATAAATATACACTTTATAGTAGAGTTGAAGTGACTGAATAACTCGTAATCAATCAAATAGGGACTCATATTTTATTGAATAGATTCAAAGACATACATCATAATAAAAAATCATACAAACTTACAGACCCCTCACAAATAGAATTAACCAATCACACTGTAATACAACACAGCAAACAGCAACACACTATAGTTTCAAACTTTCAACTATAAAGATTCAATCTTTAGAAACAGATACCATTACTTGTTCACTGCTCTCTTGATTGTCCTTGTGCAGCTCTTGATGAACCTCTTGCTGCTGCTGTTTGATGCCACCACTGAATCCAAATTTGCTTCACTCCTCATCCCGAACATCATTGATGGTGATGATGGCACTGACCTGAACCCTCTTGAGCTCGCAACTCCTCCTCCTCCTCCTCCTCTGATCACCTCTCTCTCATTCACATCAAAGCTCTTCCTGCATGCACTAGCAGCACTTCTCTCTTCCAATGGCTTCTCCAGCCTCAGGTACCTGATCTCCTCCTTCTCTGGGTTCATTTCGCTCAGTCTGCATACAGTCTCTGCAGTGCTAGCCTCCCCCCGATTCGATTCCTTCTTCTCTGGCGAGGAGGAGCCCTCGTCTGCGTTCTCCAGCATCATCTGCAGCCACTTCTCCACATTCCCTTTCCCAATCTGCTTCCTCTGCTCTTCATCTTCTCCATCGTTTCGATGCCTTTGAGGAAATGAGGGCTTCTTCTTCCTCGATTCATCATCGCCCTCCTCGTGAATTTCATTAGTCTTGCTGCAGCTGCCCACCTCTTTGATTGCCAAATGCTTGAGTTTGTTATTGAGAAACTTCTCATCATTGTCACCAATCAAACTCTTGGCAGGAACTAAGGCTTTTGTAGATTTGATAGCTTCATCATCATCATCTTCTTCTTCAACCCCGAGAGAAGAAAGCCCAGCTTCAGAAGCTCTCTGTTCTTCCTCTAACAAAACCCTGAGCTCCTTCTTCAATGGTGTCCACCCTTTTACGCAGTCCTCGTTCCTCTCCTCAAACAATGCATAGTCCATTCGTGATCTTTTCCTTGCTTGCTCATCCCAGCAGGGCCTGACCTGCCTCTCTAGTTTGTCTCTCTGATTGAATTTCCTTCGTAGCTCGTTCCCTGAAGCGTCGCAGATCGCTCTCTGCGCCTCCAGTCTCGCCATCAGAGCGCTTGTGGCAGCCTGATTCAGTCTTAGTTGCTCCTTATACACCACACTCCTGTATGATCACCAACATAATGAGTATATGCTACTATAAAATTTGAGATCAGGGCTGTTCGAGTTTTTCGATTGTTTCTTACTGGTGCATTGCGTCTCGGATCATCTTTTCAAGCAGAGATCGATACGAAGACTGGGCCTCCGCCAGCCGCCTGCACTTCTCGACCCTCCGCCTCCGCTTTATGAGCACTGCCTCGAGGTCCTGAAGAGCAACCCTCTCTGCTTCATTCCTCTGCCTCAGCTCGTTCAGTTCTTCCTCCAACTGACTCATCTCGGCCTCCTTCTTCTTCCCCTCTTCTCTCTGCTTCAATGAATCTCTTGCCCGAGTAATGGAGAGGTACGGATTGGCCGCAAAATTGTCTGATTCGGGCCGTTTGTTCTCTTTTGAGATGTTGGGGACTTCTTCTTCTGCTGGTAAGAATTTCTTTATGCCGGGGAACGGAGAGTTGTGTCTCAGAGACTTGTTTATGTCGAGAGGCTTCAACACCGAAGAAGAAAAAGCTTCGGAGCTTCTCTGTGTCGACGAGACAATGGCTGCCGGAGCCTGGCCTACTTGCTGCTTCATCTCGACGAAAGGCTGAGGGAAGGTGTGAGACTCTACAGTCTGCAGCGCGTTCAGTTCCTCACATCCCCCATCCGAAAACAAGAACGAAAACGCTCGATTTCTACAACAAATTGCTTACTTGTTATATTTTATTTCGGAAAAAATAAGTAGATGTGGTTGGTTGATTTCAAACCTGAAGTCTGAATTTTTGGAGGCAAAAATGGAGAGGAACTGGTTGACAGAGATGCCCAGCTGAAGATCCCACCATGGGACGAGGAACTCGAGCTTGTTCTTCTTCTTTTTACAAACTTGCCACTGAATCAGCCTGAGATTGCTAGGCACAGTTCTTCCCCCTCCTGCAAAATTCAAATCAAAACTCAAAAGTAATTCAAATATGAAGAAACAAATTATCTCAAAATTGTGTTTTTAATCAGCACTAGCAGCACTCCTCTCTTCCAATGGATTTTTAGTTACTTGAGCATGGGAACCAGTGATCAATGTCCCAAGCCAATGGAGATGCCGAATCGGCGTGAAGGTACAGGACATTCCCAAATGAGTCTACCCGAAACAGAGCAGGATCGAAACCCGCATTCCTGAAAAGGAAGAAAAAAACCAATTGAAATCAAAATCAAAAATCCAAAAAAAAGGTTAAAAATCTAAAATTTGAGCTCACCCAAGATGGTCAAGCTGCTTCCACAGAAGATTCACAAAGCCTCTCGGATTCGTCGAAGACGTCACATCGGGATCGATGATGGGGAACAACTGGTTCAAGTCCTTTTCTCTCAATGCCTGGAGAAGAGACATCAAAAAAATTCAAAAAAGATCAAAATGTGTGGAAACAATTACTGGGAAAAATTAAAACGCAGGAGGAGGAAGTTAGCTACCTCTTGGGGTTGGAGAGTGTAAGGGAGGAAGGAGAGAGGGGGGCCATGGGAGTAAGGGTAACTCCTGGAGTTGTTGCAGAGCTTGGAGTAGGCTTTTGGGTAGCCGAGAGCTGGGTCTATGGACATGTCTTCTTCTGTGAATGCCGGGAGCTTGGATGCCATGGCAGTGGACTCAGAGAGAGAGAGAGAGAGAGAGAGAGAGAGAGAGAGAGAGAGAGAGAGAGAGAGATTGTTTTTTGGGGGGGGAGGAGGAGAGAGAGGGGAGCGTCTCTGTGTTAAGGATTTGCAACGGTCGAATGGCTGTTTGAAAAAAATGAGCCGTTGGATTTTTCTCATTCTCCTTTGTCCAACATGGTGGATATTGGACCCCATTGTGTCAGGATCATATGTTTTGTGCAAAACAACTAGGATGTGGTCCCTACCCACTTTACTGACACGTGTACAAAGGAAGAAAGCAACGAAATTTTATACAGCGACTATGCACGTTTCAAAAAATGAAACCGGGGAAGAATCAGCAGATCCGGGGTCTCTCCAATAAATCCGCTGATTAATCACACTAAGTGTATTATTATCTAATTAGCTATAATTAATCGAAATGAAATTAAGATTACTCATGAATTGCACTTGTTCCTAAATTAAATCACTGCCAACTATTTACAACTGTAAGGTTTTAATTAATCAGTGAATTGATCCGTCTGTTGGTTAAGGGTGGAAGTAAGGAAGTGAAGAAGTAAGAAAGTGGTAATAGTTCCCTTTGGAATTTGAGAATTGGTTAGTAAGTTTTTCAGTGTTTGGATGTTATTAGGAAGTGTGGTTGAAAGATGTTATGTCTTTTTCGGTGTTTGGATGGTAATGTGGAAGTGGAAGTGGAAAAGTTGACCACAAAGTTGCCGTAAAATAATATTAAAATAAAAAATAATTAAGAAAAATAAAAAATAGACTGTAATTAGAATGCAAGTGAGATTTACATTATCAAAAAATTAACTGTTTTGTACAACAACTTATTACAAATGAGATTTACATGACTACAAAATTAACTGTAGCACTCTAAAAGTGAGGAAATGGTTGTGTGAAGAAAAAAGAGAAGAGAAAAAAGAGATTTTCTTATTTTCTTTTTCTGGTGTTTGGATAGATAGGCAAGTGAGCAACTATACTTTCTCATTTCCTTACTTCCGCCTACTTCCTTGCAGGGCGTGTTTGGATGTAAGGAATCCGAGTGAAGTGAGGAAGTGGGGAAGTATAATTGCTCATTTCCCTATCTATCCAAACACCGGAAAAGGAAAATAAGAAAACCCCATTTTTCCTTTTTCATCTCTCTTTTACACAACCATTTTCTCACTTCCAGAGTGCTACAGTTAATTTTGTGGTCATGTAAATCTCATTTATAATAAGTTATAGCATAAAACAATTAATTTTTTGGTCATGTAAATCTCACTTGCATTCTAATTACAATCTATTTTTTATTTTTCTTAATTAATTTTTATTTTAATATTATTTTGCGGTCAACTTTGTGGTCAACTTTTCCATTTTCACTTTTCATTACCATCCAAACACCGGAAACGACAAAACATTTTCCAAACCACACTTCCCAACAACCATCCAAACACCAGAAAACTTACTACTCATTTCCCTTTTTCCTAAAGGAAATAAATCTTACTTCCTACTTCCTCACTTCACACCAATTCCTTAAATCCAAGCGGACCCGCAATCAAACTCGCGGAGGAGGGACGTTGAAAATTATGTTTTTTTTTTTTTTTTTACTTTCTTATAATTAGTTGCACATTTGACATAATTGCTATGGTACTTTGTTGGACGGGGGAGTTAATTAATAAATTTTTTTGCAGTGTACCTTCTAATTCCATCACATAAAATCTTGACTAACATCAATTCATCAAATAATTATACCACATTAGAAGGCAGTAGGCTGTAGGAACTTCTTTGCAGTGAAGAGGTCAGTATGGTATCATCAATGGCGTGTTTGTTTCACCGCAAAACGTTACAAAACGCAAGTCGTAAAACTTCTTTTTCATTTTTCGTTATTTGTTTCGCTGAAAAACAAGTTGCAAAATGCAACTCTTCTTTTCCCACTTGCAGTTACTACAGTTAAATTTGTGGTCATGTAAATCTCACTTTTACACTCATATTTTCTCACTTGCAGTTGCTACAGTTAATTTTGTGGTCATGTAACTCTCACTTGTAGTACACTTATAGTTAATAACAGTTACTTGATAATCAATATATAATTTAATATTATTAAATATTTAATATTTTAAATAATGTTTAATTTCTAATTTAATTATTTAATATTTTTAATATTTAATTTTTTTATTGTTTTTAATATTGTTTTAATATTTAATATTTTACTATTTTAATTTAATATTTTTATCAACCAAACAGCGTAAAACATAATATATTTTCTCTACTACAGTTCACTTTTTTCATTCTCATTTTACGACTTACGACTTGCGACGTTTTGCAACGAAACAAACAGGCCCTTAATGTCCTTACCCATGATTCAAGCATTGAACTACATTAACTCATGATATCCAATGCCCTCAAAAGGATTATCTATGAAAATGATTTTAGAACACAAGCCCTTAACTATTCTTATGTTAATTCAAAAGAACACAAGCATTACATTAAGACCCGAATCAAACAGATTAAGAAAATTTGCTGCAACAACAAGTGTGATACATTGAGCAACCTGAGCAAGTAGCCACCATATGCTTAATTAAAACTCACATAAAAGCATCTAGCTTGCACTCTGATGTTGTGAATTCGAAGACGCCCCCACGACCGGATCGACTGGGGCGGCAGCGGAAACAAACCACAGGATCTACTAAGGCAACGAAAAGAAGAGAAGAAGAAAGATATTCCAAAGTAAATAGAAAACCAACACACAATGTAACATGATCCCATCGATCAAACAGATCGTGCATATGTCCACAGGAGAAAGGGGGAGAAGCTTTATTAAAACTTTGGTGAAGTATAATAAGAATTACTTACACCTCACGTTGAGAAGATTACAAGCCCTTTGATGGCCGCCAAGCGAACCCTTATGGTTAAACTTCTCTCACGAATCTCTCACCTAGATGAATTATACCCTTAGAAATTACAAATTCATTGAATTACATTGAAGGCCACCCTCAAGGGTTATTTTATAAATTATAAAACTCTCCTAATCCTAAACAAACTCATCAATACAAATAATCATCGTCTCAGAATAAAGGAAATCCAAAACCAACACACAATGTAACATGATCCCATCGATCAAACAGATCGTGCATATGTCCACAGGAGAAAGGGGGAGAAGCTTTATTAAAACTTTGGTGAAGTATAATAAGAATTACTTACACCTCACGTTGAGAAGATTACAAGCCCTTTGATGGCCGCCAAGCGAACCCTTATGGTTAAACTTCTCTCACGAATCTCTCACCTAGATGAATTATACCCTTAGAAATTACAAATTCATTGAACTACATTGAAGGCCACCCTCAAGGGGTTATTTATAAATTATAAAACTCTTCTAATCCTAAACAAACTTCATCAATACAAACAATCATCGTCTCAGAATAAAGGAAATCCAAATCCAACTCAAATTTGAAAACAGATCTAGAAAAAGAAATTGCCACACCCGCCATTAGTCGACTAGGCCAGGGTATTAGTCGACTAATACAGCCCAAATACTAGTCGACTACTCTGACAAAATTCGAGAACCCCAACTGTCTGTTGGCCAACCTAGTCGACTATACATTGTATTAGTCGACTAATCCATGTGATTAGTCGACTATACCCAGTATTAGTTGACTAGTAATGTGCACAACTCCTTGTTCACGTCAGTTTTTGATCTCCGAAGTTTCGTTTACCTTCACGACGTATTCCAGTCACAAATCCTAACAATCTCCTCCTTGAATGAATACGTTCAAGTCCGAGATAGCCACCATGCTTCATGTACTCGTAGCCACACATAATTGAACAAATCTTGACTTCATCTCCATCTCACTCCCTCTTCTCCATAACCCTTCATGAGGTTCAAAACTTGATTAGGTCGAATAAGTTCAGGCCTAACCTGAATTTTATCACCAATGATCTACTTAATCTACACAGAATTTATAAGAATTTGTTCCATCATAGGAGTAACGATCTCAACTTTCTTGTTACGCTCCTAATTCAATCTCTTTTCGGGGTAAAAAAATAAACATCCGACCTCGAAACCATCATAATCTCTAATTGTTCCACAACCACCGGTTTCAAAGCCGAGGATTACTGCAATTCACCAACTATAACTTCTGAATTTCGCAACATATACACATTGCCGATACGTTCGGCGTGAAACTTCACATGGACCTCATTGGACACTTCCATAAGATCACCTTCAGAACTGAAACTGAACCCTTCCCCTTATAGGGCTCCAAGAGAGATGAGATTATACCTTGAATTGAGAATATGACTGACGCCTTGATGAGTAATGATCTATCTATCATGAGAACGAAACTGAACTGCCAATCACCTTGCTTGTAGCAGAATTTCCTATGAAGACTTCTCCCCTTGAACCGAAGTGTATGAGGAGAACATCATTCTATTGGAACTGATGTGCTATGAACATTCAGAGTTAATAATCCATCTATCTTGGTTGCCAATCGATCCGTCTATAACAGATAGAACGTCGTACTTATCTTCATCTTCCCCAAGGTTGTTTCTTTTTTCGAAACCAACAATCAGCTCTAATGTGCCACTTCATGTGACAATAGTTGCTTGCCAAATTCCTATGTCTTGAGTTATACCCGTGGAACTTCCATTATTATTCTTCTCCCTTGAATGATGAGCTTGCCCCGAATCATCATGATGAAACTCACCCATCAGCTGGGCATCAATTTTGTCCTTATTGAGAAGATGCTCCTTGATCTCATTGACCTTGATTGCTGACTTGTTTCAATAGATGATAGCTTCTCTAAAACTCTTATATGAAGAAGGCAAAGAACACATTAATAGAAGTGTTTGATCGTCATCTTCTATTTAAACCTCTATCTTATCTAGGTCATTGATAATAGAGAAAAATTCTGCAATGTGAGATTTGAAAGGTGTACCTTCATGCATGCAGAGAAGAAAGAGATACTGCTTCAGAATCAACCGATTTGCCAATGACTTGTTCAGATAGTGGTCCTGAAGTCGTTCCCACAAGAGGATGTTGTTTTCTCTGTGGAAAACTCATCCAACATTTTATCTGCCAAGCAAAACTATATAGCCGTCAATGATTTCTCATCCAACTCCTGCCAAGTTTCTTTTTTAATATCTTGAGGCTTTTTCTCCCTCCCGAGTAGTGCTTTCTTTAACCCGCGCTGGGTAAAGATGATGTTCATCATAATCAGTCACCTACTAAAATTGATGACACCATCGAACTTCTGAATATTGAATTTGTTCACAGAGATCTTCAAGTTGATGTTGTTCTGATCCCAATTGTTGTGAATTCAAAGACGCCCTCACGACCAGATTGACTGGGGGACGCAACGAAAATAAATTACAAGATCTACTAAGGCAACGAGAAGAAGAGAAGAGGAAAGATATTCCAAATAGATAGAAAGTCAACACACAATATAACGTGATTTTACCGATCAAACAGATCATGTATACGTCCACGGGAGAAGGGAGAAGTTTTCTTAAAACTTTGAAGAAGTAGAATAAGAATTACTTGCACCTCACGCTGAGAAGATTATAAGCCCTTTAATGGTCGCCAAGAACAACAAACCCTTGTGGTTAAGCTTCTCTCACGAATCTCTCAACTAGATGTATTAATCCTTAATAATTACATATTCATTGGATTACATTAAAGGTCACCCCAAGGGGTTATTTATAGACCATAAAACTCTCTTAATTTTAAACAAATTTCATCAATACGAACGATCACCGCCTTAGAATCCAACTCGAATATGGAAACAGATCCATAAAAGAAAACTGTCAGACCTGCTATTAGTCGACTAGGTTAGAGTATTAGTCGACTAACACTATGTATTAGTCAACTAGGCCCAAATACTAGTCAACTCCTTGAATAAAAGTCGAGAACCCCAACTCTCTGTTAGCCAACTTAGTCGACTATATAATGTATTAATCGACTAATACATGTGATTAGTCGACTATACCCAGTAATAGTTGATTGGTAATGTGCACAGCTCTTTGTACACATCCGTTTTTTTGATCTCCGAAGTTTCGTGCACCTTCACGACGTATCACAGTCACAAATCCTAACATCTGGCACATCAGAGATATAGATAAGAACATACATACTACATTCATACCATTTCTTTTCCTAAATGAGCTGCGAAAATGAACAGAGAAGAAATTATAGTCACAAACTGAAGAGGAACTATAGCTTGCACTATGTGCACATATATCAGGTACAGAGAGATAAAAACACAATTCGTAACCTGAAGTTGTTGTATACATCCAACAAAAGCATAGTTCCTCGATTAATTAGCTCTAATGATGAGCTTTTTTTTTTTGGAGATTAGCATGCCTCTACGAAGTCAGAATTTAACTATCGTCTACAATATAAACACAACATTGATGTACATGCCACTTTCTTATTTTTCCTGCTCTCTTTCCCTCTCTCGTTTGTTCATCTTCACCTCAGCAGTAGAACATCACCCACTTCACCTTCTCTTTTAGTGCTGACAGTAGCTTCACAGAAGAACCATTCACTGCTCTTGTGTTTCTGATTTCGGGTTCTCAGGCATCTCCGGCTCCGTGTAGAACTGCGCTCGGAATGCAGCAAGATGAGCGTAGTACGCAGGAGGCACTGTTCAGATTTTCAAAGCAAAAGAGAAGTTAAATCTTGAAGAAATACAACCGTAGTCACAGAAAGTTTATATTTCAGCCTGGCAGGAAAAGAGGAGAGCATCATTATAACGGCTCCAGTGATTAAAGGACATAACGACAGATACAAATCGAGCACAGCGAGCATACTTGCAGTATTTTGATCAAATAAAGTAAGATCATCTGAAATATACATCACATAATGCATGTAAGTGCCGAAACTAGTTAGGATCTTACGTGTAACACAGGTTGTTTGTTAGCGTTTGCATCTCATCTCCCGTGAAATTATACTCATCCCACAAAAACATGGGAATGGGCTGGCCGACAGGTTCCCTGGAAGAAAACATAATTTATAGATCAGAATAGAGATGTAATAAATCGTATTCGGTCATCGAACTCAGATTCTTAACTGGAAAAGTCTGATTATTTTATTTTTCAAGTGATTTTTATGGAATCTCACATATCATTGATCTATCTCTTGCCATGCTTATGCCTATATAAGTTTGAAGCTAGGACTCAAGACGTGCTTTAGCTAATTGAACTAATCAAATCAACATTGCGCTTATAGTATCATTTCTCAAAATAATTGTAGGCGGCATGCACATCTGCACACAACTAGATGTCATGTTCATCAGTTCTTCGTTCTGCTTATCCTTCCAAAAGAAACAAATTTATGTCGCTGTCACAATTTACTGCCCGGTCACTAGCACAGAATGTCTGATCCGTCAAAAAGAGGCCATTATAGTACCTGAACTCCAGCATGACTTCACAAGTAAAGGTCTGAACTCTGTCGGTTGACGCATCATGGAATCAACCATCGTACCTGCAAATATTACCTCTCCTGTGTAAACTTACAGTTGTATAAAAGACATTCCCTGAGAAAATTTTCCATAATTCACTATTCAAGCAGGCAGCAGGATAGTTGGTCAGGATCAGGAGTTCATCTAGACAGCGAGAAAGAATTGTTCTTTATGGTCTTTGTTAGGTGCTGCTACTAGTGAAAAACAACAAGAGAAAACACGGGGATTCGACAATGAATGCATGAAAGCGAGTAACAAGCAATAAGGCAAAGCACCACAAATAAGAACACCATATTTAATATGATTCGGCCAAAGCTAGGCATACATCCACGGAGAAGAGAGGAGAAGTCTTTATTGAAACCAAGAACACGAGAGTTATAAGAATTTCTCTCCCACAACTTTCATTAGTGTAATCTTTGATTTCTACTTGAATTGTTCAATTTGCCTTGTCACCCTAAGGGTTATTTATAAAATCTTAAGATTATCCTACTCCTACCCAAACATTAGCAACACCGCCAAGAGACAGAAACCCAAAAGAATGAAACTTTACATCAGAATCGCAATCAAAGTCGGAAACAGATTTGAAAACTGAAACTTCGCTCCGGATCAAACCTCTCGGGGATCAGATAGGTCCACTCCGAGATCAACTCTGAATGCATGATGTGGACAACTCCGAACTCGGACTTAAAACTCCAAACTCCGCCCAATCTTTTATTGGAGTGCTTCGCACTCTCTCCAGGATTTACAATGGAATTTCTCAAAATAATTTAGTTTGGGAGCTCCTCCCCCTTCCAACCCCCACGACGATCTGACCGCGCAGATCGATTCTCGTAATGACTCTGCGTAGGGCGACGAAATTGTTAAGGTAATAATTTGGGCAGAGTATCTTCTCAGAGTATCTTCTATCTCTGAACCTTGGAACACTACCTTCATCTGAACTCTTCTCCAATGAATTGAGGCACCCAAAACTACATTAAGTCCTTTTGTAGAAATTGGTCTCCGATCTTTCTTCTTCCTTTTGTGACTTACATAGCTTCATCTCAAGAGCTCGCTCTCAACTTTACCTTTAGAGAACTAGATGAACTTTAGAGATGCTCTGAACTTCTCTACCGGGATGGTCTTTATCATCATGTCTGCCGGATTTTTCTTAGTACTGATCTTCATCGAATTCACCACTTTGTCATTTACGATGCATTACTGTATCTTATGATACCTTAGATCAATTTTCTACATCCTCTTGTGATACATGTGTTCCGTAGCAAGATGAATAGCACTCTGACTATCGCAGTGAACCTGAACTGAATCGTGTATGATGACAAATGTCTCGACCAATTCTCTCAACCATAACGCTTTCTTAGATATTGTATTCCGCCTCTGTTGTTGAAAGAGTCATCGTGTCTTGCAATTGCGCCTTTCAACTAATGACACACTCAACTACCGTGAATACATATCCTGTCGTAAATATTTATTGATCAAGATCTCCTGCATAATTTGCATCAATATAGAATTGTAATACCCTAGGCATCCCCATTTTCAATCTCTGAAACGCCAAGCCTAATTTTGCAGTATTTATAGATATCGTAGCACCCATTTCACTGCTTCCTAATACTACTAAAATTAAGGAGATAAACTCCCTAAAATCACCAATTAATTGATGAAGTTTCTGAACAGCCAAGGCTTACCGACTATGGGTCAGGTAACGACCAGAGTGAAGGCGTCTGTCGCCTCAAGAGTCTCAGCCTCCTTGCCTGGACGGTGTGAAGATGCCATGCATCTCGGTTTTGGAGAGATGAAGAGGGTGAAGGCTCTGGCATTTTCAGACTCAGAAGAGAGGGTAGAGACGCTCTTGCAGCCTCGCTGAAGAAACAGAAAATAATTTCTCTAGAAAAGGATTGCAAGAGTCTTATTTGTAGGCCCCATGGCCTAACCTCACCGCTGCTGCTTCAAATCTTGAAGCGCAGGCGAGGCTAAAGCACTTGAGTGTTTAACCTCGGGAAAGGGAGTATCCTCCCTCATAGAGCATGCAAAGCTAGCGCTGAGCGCCACTGACAAGTCAACTTCGCTTTGTAACAAAGTTATCTAAAATAACCCTAGAGGCGAGGCAATTTTAAAGGCAAGGCTATTTCAGCCTAGAGGTGAGGCTATTTTAGTCATGAGGTGAAGCTAGAGCTCAAATAGTTTCGCCTACCAATGTTCAATCATGAAGGCGAAGCTGAGTTCAACCATAAAGGCGAAGCTCAAATCCACATATCTGTAGTCTTTTCTTCAACAATCAAAGCAATTCAAAGTATTTCAAAATCTAAACCATCCCATTGCAGATTTATAAAAACTTTGAAGGGAGTTTTGTTGACACTCCAAAAAGACAAATTCCCTAGGTAGCACTTCCACTGATCCGAATGATATCCAAACTTGTTGACATTTACAAAGATAAGATGCGGACAAGCTGACGAC
The DNA here is from genome assembly GCA_038442645.1 of Agave tequilana. NCBI lineage: Eukaryota > Viridiplantae > Streptophyta > Magnoliopsida > Asparagales > Asparagaceae > Agave > Agave tequilana. The sequence goes on along the minus strand of JAVJIF010021846.1, from coordinate 63,781 downwards.
CAGGTTTTACCCATCCTTAGAGATCAAGCGATGACTTGAAACTTACTGATCTAGTGAAGTAGACAGTAAGCCAAGCATCACCTATAAAAAGGCGAAGAGTGGCCCAAAAGGATAGCTATGCTTGAAGCTCTTCATAGCTCTGTAAAGAGCTAAATTTCAGCTTCGTTTGAAGCTAATTACAGCTTCACTTGAAGTTGATACTAGATTCGCCTGAAGCTTTTTTTGTAAATAGCTCTGCAAGGAGCTAACTTGCAGCTTCGTCTGAAGTTAATACTAGCTTCTCCTGAGGAGCTGTGCTAGCTTCGCGCGAAGCTAATTTTAGCTTCACCTGAATCTTTCTGCATCCCCCTACAAGAGAGTTTGTCATGTCAACATTTGACCTAATCTTTAGTGGGCTAATCTTACTATTTTAGTGGGGTTAATGCCACTTTAAGCGGGCGGTTACATCCGCCTGCTTCATCCCATATGAAGTGGAGACAGCCAGGTCAAAAGACTATTTTTAGGCTCGCATGAGCCTGCCTAGCCTCTCATGAGCCTGTCTAGCCTCTCATAAGGCTTGTATTTAGCTTCGCACGAGGCGTTATAGCCTCACACAGGCTATTATAGCCTCTCGCGAAGCTCAAAATAGCCTCTGGCGTGAGGCTAACGGATTGTTACCAGTCTTGCTGAATTCTAGAGGCAGTTACACCCCTCAGAGCCTATAAATAGATCATTCTTGGGATGAGCAAAGGGCTGGCTGGTGGGCTATCAGGCAAGCTGAAGAGCTCAAGAGGTAGAAAGAAAGAAAAAGAGCTAACTCTTTCGCTTCTAAGAAATTCAGAGAATCAGTTCTCTAAATTAAGGGTGCTAATATCTTAGGATCTTCCTCTCTTAAGAAATCTCCGGAACCAAGCGAGAAGAAATTCCTTAAGACTCCATCGATCACATCATCAACAGAACAAAGTGGTCGCACGCTAACCAGACTTCCACCGGTACACTTTCCCAGAAATCTCAGAAGAAAGTTCTACTTGTAATTTTTCATTTCTTTTTCAATTACCTGTAATCTTCTCAGTTTTTGTAAGTTCCCCCAATTGATTTCAATCGAAAACAACTATGGAAAGATTATTTCTGCCTATTTTTTGAAAGCACACCTAGAGGGGGGTGAATAGGTGTAAATGCTAATCTAGAACTAAATGCGAAACTAAGTGCGCTAAATGCGGAAGCTAATGCAAAGATTGCAACACACTTAATACAATCAACAAGTGTAGCCGAATTCCCGTGAAGGGCTCTGGACTAACTCCTCTTGATTCCCCTTGAATGGGTTGAGGTGCTATGTGAAGCTCTTGTTGATTAGGTACAAGTGAGGCACACACACAAGCAAGCCAAGCATATAATGGATATACAACAATATGAAAGATGTAAGGCAACAACACAAGCAAATAGATATGATATGACAATATGAATTATGCTCAACACAAGCAAATATGATATGATGATGTGTATGATGCTTTGCACAAAATAAATGAGAGAGAGTTAGAGAGACAATGGATCAAAACGCAAACACCAAGATATGTTTCGAGGCTCGAGCCCCTAGCTCTACATCCCCGCCTACACCACCGTGTAGGATTTCTAATCCACTATCTCCCACCGAGGGAACCTCTACCAAAGAGGATTTGTTACAACAATGGAGTACCGAACTCCTCTCTCAATACAAACACCTCCTCACACAAGAGGGTAGGCCCTTAGCCAAACAACAACCAACACCTCTACCGAAGAGGGCTTACAACCAAACTCCACCTCTCACTAGAGGGAGCAAACCAATCACCCGATCACCTCTACCTAAGAGGGATACACAAAGAATAAGGGTGTACAACAAGTGGTTTCCTTCAACCACAAACAATCTCTCTTTTCTTTACTCTTTTTTCACAAAACAAATGATCCTAATAGAATAGGATAGAAGATAGCTCAAGTGTGGAAGCTAGGTGTTTTTGGAAACAAGCAACAAAGAAAAACTACTTGGGAATCTCTTGTAAAAGATAGAAAATGATAATCAATACAATCTCCCAAAACCTAGTTCTCTTTGATTTTCTAAAAACCCAAAACAATAAAGATTGGAAGTTTAAAGCACAAAAACTCTTTTTAAAACTCTTTTAAAACAATAGAGAAAGTCTGGAAATTTTGTCTCTAAAAACCTTGGCCAAAAACCCAAAGAGATGGGGTTTTTATAGGCCCATCAGAAAACTAGCTGTTAGGCTGAGCTGGCAGCCTGACAGGCTGTCGGTCGACCGGCCCGGTCGACCGCCAACGGTCAGAAATATGACCGTTGGGCAACTGCGGTGGACCGGCCCGGTCGACCCAAACAAACAGAGAGCAGAGCTCTCATCCCGGTCGACCGGTACGTCGACCGTCCCATTGTCTCCAAACGTGCACAGATTTGTGCACGTCGGTCGACCGTCCCGGTCGACCGACTTCAGCCAAGTCGACTAGGTCAGTTGACTTAGTCGACTGATTGAAGCCTGGAACAGAAATCTGGGAAAGAAAAACAGTTTAAAAATATTTTGAAAAATCTTTTAAGTCTTCTAAAAATTCACAAACCTTGTTTTAACATTTTATATTAAAACATAAACTTGTGATAAAAAATTTCAAGACATATGTCAATCATATCAATTCATTTTTGAGTCTTGCAAATTTTATCAAAAAAACAAAACTTGTATTTTTGTCAAACTTGATTTTTTCCAAAACATGAATAGGATAGTCAAAATAAGTTTGTCTAGCAAGTTTAGAGCATGTATGTATATATAGAACATATCTAATATACATAGAAATAAAGTAAATTTGTTTTGATCTATTATTCATGAAAACCAAAATCCAAATCATGAAACGTGTGTGTATGTGCACTTGAGCATATCAACTATACTAAGCTTTACAAATGGATCTAAACACACTATCTAAACTAGGATACCTAAGTTTTCTTGATGATCTTCATCTTCAAGTAGACTTGCTCCAAAACTCCATCCATGGGCTAGGCAATGTGTGAACTTGAAGCTTTGGCCCTGGAATCACTATGAATAGCTTCTAAACTCCTTGTTGAAGCTAATCACCAACTAATATCTTGGTTAATGATCTGAAACTTAAACAACACAAGATTATTAGTAAACATAACTACATGAGTTAATCATCATCAAAACTAGGGTGGAAGGCCTTTGGGCCAACAATCTCCCCCTTTTTGATGATGACAAAACTCATGGAGTTATATGTGCATGGATTAAAGTTAAGCTTCAAAGAAGCTCCCCCTTAACTCATGCATAACAAATGAATAAATAAATATGCAATGAAAGCTCTTAAACATGAATGCATAAATATGCACAAACAATAAAGGTTCTAGATACCAATGAACTAGATACCAATAAATTACATTAAACTATATTAACTTAATATATGCAAAAACATAACTATGCATATATCAAACTCAACCAAATCTTTCTCCCCTTTTTTTCAATCATCAACAAAGGGTAAACGATCAAAACAATAAATAAAATGAGGGGTAAAAATCTTTCTCCCTCTTTTTGTCAATCAAAACAATAAAAATAATGTTCTCCCCCTTTTTATCTAAAACAAAAACAAGGTCAATAAGGGTGACAATCAATTTGGATATCAATTGAAAATATGTCAATGAAGCATCTTGATACCAAATGAAAATAAACAAAGATCAATAAATGTTATATGCTATATACATTCATGAAGAGGAAGACGCTAAGTTAGCTTCCCTACACATATGCATTACATGAAGGAGGGATGTTAAGCCCTAATTCACATAACACACATTATGTAATGCATAAGAGGAGATGTGAAGCTCCCCCTACACACGTGTATCACATAAAGAAGAGATGTTAAGCTCTTCAATACAAGATACACTCAACATGAATTTATATGTAGAAGAGATGTTAAGCTCTTCTTGCATATAGGCAATACAAATCAAATTTTTTGAATTTTACTTTAAACAAAAATTTTTAGATACCAATTTAAACACAAGACATCTTGAAATCAAAAGATAGTATTTTTATTTTTAAGTCATATAAACAGTTGAAATAACTATTTTCTATCATAAAGTAAGGGAGTGGAAATACAAATACCAATTGAAATATGAACATTGAATTTTCTTCCCCTTTATGAAATACAAACAAAACACATGCATAGGCTTGAAATAAGATATCAATTGAAAACTAAATCAATTGAAATGAAGTGAAGCTCAAGCTCTAGCATAAACAAAATTTGTGCTTAAGATATAGAAATATAATAGCACAAATAAAACAAGTATATGTGTATGAAATAGAATGAGTACCAATCACCAATAGATGATACCAATTGAAAATATGCATACACAATAAACACATATGAGTATACAAGAGAATCAAGATTGATACCAATTGAAAGAGTTCAATGATACCAATTGACATATCAATAAAAGCATGGTATAACTCATATCACAATGAAGAAAACGAACTAGTTAAAATGAAAAATTTTGTTAACTAGTACGAAATCCTTCAAGTAAGGAATAAACCAAAAAATAATTTTCATAAAACACATGTAAATCACATAGTACTTGAAAACACTCAATATTCAATAAAGTCCATACATGCTCATGAAAAACATACTCATGAGAAATATTTTAAAAGATGATGAGTGTACAAGAAATGTGTGACATGGCATTATGAAATTTCCAATTAAGCTCAATTATTCCTTAAACATGAAAACATGAAAAATCATCTAAACTATTCAATCTTCAAGGCATATGTATGTCTAATACAAGCTAAAGTATACATACATATCCAAAACTCGACGAGTCCACAAAATATATGCATTAAGGCACGTGGCTCAAAAAAGGATAAACATGTATATCTAATAGTTTGGACAAGATAGACATATACATGAAGTTAAACAATTAAACACAAAATCAAGAAAAAAATAAATCTTCATCAAAACAAATTTCATGTCAAGGTATATGTATGAATTGTCAATACAATTAGTATACATACATATCCCTAAACACAATTGAGTCCATATATAGATTTGCATGAAGGGCAAATGACTCAAAGGGTATACATGTATATCTTAAAATTTGACAATACAAACATATACATGAAGTGAAAACTCATAAAACAAATTCAAAAATGGAATACAAGTTTAAAATGTATGAATCATCAAAACTAGACTATACTAGCACATCTAATGGGTTCAAATAAGCAATCAAGCTCAACATATATAGATTTATTTGTGGCCCACTATATGTACAAGTATAAATCTTCTAGTTTTAATGAAAACTAACATCTAAACATGTAATCAAGGCATAAAGCATAAAAACAAAACACAAATCATTTAGACTAGGATTTATACTAGTGTCGTAAACATGATTATTATGAATATCCACATGTTATTAGAAATATGATATACGCAATAGCAACCATATAGTGAGAACACAAAAGAATTTATCCATATTAAACATGGGTGTCTCAAAATAACTAAACATGTATATCACTAATCTAATAAGCATGGCATTTTCATAGTAATCAATCAAACAACAAAAACATGCTATGAAAGTTAAACATGAAAAGCATGTAAACATAATAAATGGGAGTAAAGGATTGTTACCAAACCGAAGAAGCAACTCTCCTTGTCTCCAAAACATGGTGGTCCTCTCCACCAAACTTCCCTTGAAAGTGATGCATCCAAATGATTTCCTTTAAGTCCGGAACGCATCCACTCCAAGGTGTCATCACTCTCACGTCATGTGAGAGCCCACACCTACATCAAAAACTTTAGGGGTGGTCTTTGGTACCCATACTCTTTTGGGTCCATGGGGGTTAGTACCTTCTCTAATCCAAACAAAATTCTTTGCTAAATTAGGAGTATGTAATCTATCATAGCAAAATTTAGCAAGGTAGCCCTTACGTCCACAATGTGTACAAGTGTACACATGAGCATACATGGTGTGATGGTGTCCGTGAGGAGCATGTGTATGCCGTGGAGGGTGTGCATGCATAAAAGTTGGAACTTGTTTCTTTCGAACCAAGGATTCCAAGCGTGTGTGGTTCATGGCACATTGGCTCATAGTGGAGCCCAAACAATCAACCTTCTTCTTAAGCAAACAAATATCATCATTAATCTTAGAAGAAGAAGTGTGGCATGCAATAGGTGAAGTGTGTGATACTACCCTAATATGGCAAACATGTGCATCAATCTTATTTTGCAAAACAATATTTTTATCTAAACAAACATTCAAATCATTTGAAATAGAAATTATTTTATTTTTCAAAGCAACATTCTCCTTTAAAACAAAATCAACTTTTGAAAACAAATTTTATTTTTCTTCAAAAGAACATGGCAATCATTTTTAGATTTTAAAAATTCATTTTCTTTAAGTGCAAGATCAAGTTGAGATTTTAATGAATCCCTCTCATTAGCAATCTCCTCTTTCTCTTGCAAAACAACATCAAGTCTAGCAATCAAATTTTTATTTTCATTATTAATGCCTAGACTTTTTTTTTCAACAAATTATATTTTTCTATTAATTTTTCACACACAATAGAAAGTTCTTCATTCAAAGCATGGGCATCAATATGATCATTTGAAGAACTAGCATCATCATCACTATCTAATGGAGTTTCCGAGTGTACCTCAAGGGAGTCATTCCCTTGGACCATGAAGCATTGTGAATCGGATTCTCTAGTGGATTCCTCCGGTTGATTTGGCAATAGAAGCTCGGAGGTGGTGGTTGTTGTCAACAAATTCCACACTGCAAAGGTGGAATCAATGTTAGAAACACGTAAAAGATAATCTTTAGATAATGTGCTTCTAATGGCCTCAAGGGCTTGTGCATTAGCCCCTATATGCATGCGATCTCCAAGATAGCATTTCTTGGTGGCCGCAAGAAAGACATGCAAACCTAGGGTCTTTAGGTACATGGACATCCTATACTTTCAAACAACAATGTTGGAAGGATCAAAGCTAGGTGGGGTCATGAAGTCCATGGTAAACTATATGAGTGTGCAAACAAGCAAATGCAAACAGAAGATTAGCAACCAAATGGATCTCACTCCTAGGATGTTAAGCCTAAGTATCAGGAGCACTAGCTCTGATACCAATTGAAAGCACACCTAGAGGGGGGTGAATAGGTGTAAATGCTAATCTAGAACTAAATGCGAAACTAAGTGCACTAAATGCGGAAGCTAATGCAAAGATTGCAACACACTTAATACAATCAACAAGTGTAACCGAATTCCCCGTGAAGGGCTCTGGACTAACTCCTCTTGATTCCCCTTGAATGGGTTGAGGTGCTATGTGAAGCTCTTGTTGATTAGGTACAAGTGAGGCACACACACAAGCAAGCCAAGCATATAATGAATATACAACAATATGAAAGATGCAAGGCAACAACACAAGCAAATAGATATGATATGACAATATGAATTATGCTCAACACAAGCAAATATGATATGATGATGTGTATGATGCTTTGCACAAAATAAATGAGAGAGAGTTAGAGAGACAATGGATCAAAATGCAAACACCAAGATATGTTTCGAGGTTCGAGCCCCTAGCTCTACATCCCCGCCTACACCACAGTGTAGGATTTCCAATCCACTATCTCCCACCGAGGGAACCTCTACCAAAGAGGATTTGTTACAACAATGGAGTACCGAACTCCTCTCTCAATACAAACACCTCCTCACACAAGAGGGGTAGGCCCTTAGCCAAACAACAACCAACACCTCTACCGAAGAGGGCTTACAACCAAACTCCACCTCTCACTAGAGGGAGCAAACCAATCACCCGATCACCTCTACCTAAGAGGGATACACAAAGAATAAGGGAGTACAACAAGTGGTTTCCTTCAACCACAAACAATCTCTCTTTTCTTTACTCTTTTTCCACAAAACAAATGATCCTAATAGAATAGGATAGAAGATAGCTCAAGTGTGGAAACTAGTGTTTTTGGAAACAAGCAACAAAGAAAACTACTTGGGAAATCTCTTGTAAAAGATAGAAAATGAAAATCAATACAATCTCCCAAAACCTAGTTCTCTTTGATTTTTCAAAAACCCAAAACAATAAAGATTGGAAGTTTAAAGCACAAAACTCTTTTTAAAACTCTTTTAAAATAATAGAGAAAGTCTGGAAATTTTGTCTCTAAAAACCTTGGCCAAAAACCCAAAGAGATGGGGTTTTTATAGGCCCATCAGAAAACTAGCCGTTAGGCTGAGCTGGCAGCCTGACAGGCTGTCGGTCGACCGGCCCGGTCGACCGCCAACGGTCAGAAATATGACCGTTGGGCAACTGCGGTCGACCGGCCCGGTCGACCCAAACAAACAGAGAGCAGAGCTCTCATCCCGGTCGACCGGTACGGTCGACCGTCCCATTGTCTCCAAACGTGCACAGATTTGTGCACGTCGGTCGACCGTCCCGATCGACCGATTTCAGCCAAGTCGACTAGGTCAGTTGACATAGTCGACTGATTGAAGCCTGGAACAGAAATCTAGGAAAGAAAAACAGTTTAAAATATTTTGAAAAATCTTTTAAGTCTTCTAAAAATCCACAAACCTTGTTTTAACATTTTATATTAAAACATAAACTTGTGATAAAAATTTCAAGACATATGTCAATCATATCAATTCATTTTTGAGTCTTGCAAATTTTATCAAAAAAACAAAACTTGTATTTTGTCAAACTTGATTTTTTCCAAAACATGAATAGGATAGTCAAATAAGTTTGTCTAGCAAGTTTAGAGCATGTATGTATATATAGAACATATCTAATATACATAGAAATAAAGTAAACTTGTTTTGATCTATTATTCATGAAAACCAAAATCCAAATCATGAAACGTGTGTGTATGTGCACTTGAGCATATCAACTATACTAAACTTTACAAATGGATCTAAACACACTATCTAAACTAGGATACCTAAGTCTTCTTGATGATCTTCATCTTCAAGTAGACTTGCTCCAAAACTCTATCTATGGGCTAGGTAATGTGTGAACTTGAAGCTTTGGCCCTGGAATCACTATGAATAGCTTCTAAACTCCTTGTTGAAGCTAATCACCAACTAATATCTTGGTTAATGATCTGAAACTTAAACAACACAAGATTATTAGTAAACATAACTACATGAGTTAATCATCATCAAAACTAGGGTGGAAGGCCTTTGGGCCAACATTTTCTATATAAGTATTCATATTAATCGCTGATACCGTTCATGCTGCTGTTACTGCTAGTTTAAATAATAAATATGAAATAATAAATTTTGATATATAAAACTCTCCCCGATTGACATAGTCATTGTTTTAATAAGGCGTTATATAATATTGTAAAAGTAACACCGTTGTAACAGGTATACTAAGTATTACTAATTTAATAGTGCAGATATAATTATTATAATATATACCTATTGTAAGTATAATTATATTGTATCATTATTATTTAGACACGTATTATATATTATCGTGATTGTAATACTATTATAGTATATATTACTGCTTCCTTCATTTTATCACTTAGTAGGTCGCTTTCTGATAATTCCGAGGTTGCTTTCTCAGGTTGGAGCTCAGGGATTTCGTAGTACCTGAAATTTCACGGGATACTAATATGATACTCATATTCACACATATATTTATTATTTTGCCTCTACTTCTTTATATATTTCTGATCTCATATCTATCATGATCACTGATCTTTTTGTAGGTATTCTTATACTTATTTAAGTTAGATTTGTTTCATTTATATTGTGTCTATTCCCTGTACTGAGGCTTAGCGCACATATGTGCGGTATTTTCTTGCGTATATGATTCTCCGGCTCTTGTCACATCCTCACTATAGTATATTTTAGGAAGCGGGGTATGATAATGTAACATAGTATCTTGCACACCAATAGATGCGACTGGCGAAGGTCCCCACACATCCGTGTGTATGAGAGCTAGTAAGCTCTTTATCTTGTGTTGTGATGTAGAGAAAGCTAATCTACATTGTCTACTTATAATGCAAATTTGTATAGACTGAGTTTGCAATATTTGATACCTGGTAGAACTTTATTGTTATGTGGGGCTTGAAGATCTCGCTTGCTCATGTGTCCAAGACGCATGTGTCAAATGCTAGTAGTGTCCGTCTGCGTTGCTGCTGAAGTGTCACCAATAATAATGCTTCTGATCATCTTGTACAAGTTTGTAGTTAGCTCTCCTTTGAGAATTGTCATAGACCCTTGCTAAGTTTAACACCTCCATCTGCGCTTAAGAATTTGCATCTTTGAGCTTCCAAAGCTCTCAACGAGAGAAGATTCTTCCTTATATCCAAAACATGTAGCATGTTCATGAGAGTTCGCACATGTCCATCAAACATCTTCATGCAGATATTGTCAGTACCAACTGTCCTGCATACGGCTTCATTCCTCATCAAAACTGAGCCTCTATCGAAAGGCTTGTATGTGCTTAACCACTCTTTTTTTGAGCACATGTGTAATGTGTACGCTGAGTCAAGTAACCAAGCATCTGAATATTTTATCTTTCCTGATTGAGCTATCAAGACATCACATGGATTCTCATCTTCTTCTTCAATAACACTGGCTTAATCTGACATTTCACTGGTACCAGCCCCATCAATATCCTTACCAACTTTCTTCTTCAGCATCTCCTTCCACTTGAAATAATTTTTCTTCATATACCCTGGTTTCCTACAATAGTAGCAGGAATCACTGCTAGAAGCGGTTGGATCCTTTTTTGGGTCTTTACCCTATGATCTCCCCCTCTGGTCTTTATAACCAATCCTGAAGCATTCTTTATGGAATCTTCTTCCTTGTTAACTCATTATTCTGAAGCATCTGTCAGACATCTTCCAACTCTAGGGTTTTCTTTTCATACATGATGATGATCACCAAGTCACTCACTTGGTGGAAGAAAAGAGAGTAACATAAAAGCTTTGTCTTTTTCTTCTAGCTTTACCTTCAAAGCCAATAAATCACTCAAGATCCTATTGAAAGTATTGAGATATTGTAGAATAGATGCACCTTCCTTCATCCGAAGGCTGTAGACTACTTCTTCATGAAGAGTTTGTTCGATAAATTTTTTGTCATGTAAAGACTCTCTAGCTTATACCAAATTCAGAGAACTTCATCTGATAGGTATAGTAAGATCATCACCTTGGCGCAAAATTGATGGCATTTCACTCATCATCCTCTATCTTTGATGGCTTCTTCTTTCCTTGTAAGGTTTTGTGAATAACCTCCTTTACAATCAATGTCGTTAGCCGCATCTTCCACAACTGGAAGTTTGACTTTTCATCGAATTTCTCCACCTCGAACTTAGCTGTGGTGATCTTGCTAACCATTACTCTAATACCAATTGTTGTGAAAAACAACAAGAAAAACACCGAGATTTGGCAATGAAAGCATGGAAGCGATCTACTAAAGCAATAAAGTAAATCACTACAAACAAAAACACCATATTTAACGTGGTTCAGACAAAACTAGACCTACATCTAAGGGGAGGAGGAGAGAATCCTTTATTAAAATAGAGAAGAGCACAAGAGTTATAAGAATCACTCTCTCATAACTCTCAATGGTTAAATCCATGATTTTTTTACTTGACTTGTTCAACTTGCCTTCAAAAGCTACCCTCAACGGGTATTTATAAACCCTAAGATATCCTAGTTCTACCTAAACTTCGGCAGCATCACCAAAAATAAAAGCCCAAAAGAAGAACTCTAAATCATAATCACAATTGAAGTCCGAAACAAATTTGAAAACTTGATCTCTGTTGCACCTTCGCTCCGGATCAAATCACTCCGTGATTGGATAGGTCCAATTCAAGATTAACTGTAGTGGTAAGATTTTGATCCTCGTTAATATCTTGACACGTGTCCCACTGCTTCAGAAGCGTCTCAAGAGAATAACAAACTCGACATTACAGGTCCAAGGAGAAAGCCTCGGGTCCTGTTCTGAGTCCACACTCGACCCGAGGTCCCTCTCTGACATCCACAACTGCCAGGTTCCTCTCTGAGTCCACTCGACCGAGGTCCCTCTCTGAGTCTGCACTCGAACTGAGGTCCCACTCTGGCCCTACAATAAAGGCCTTTTTAAAAAGACTTTCGCCTCCGTATTGATACGACTCGATGGCAGGGTCCCCCGATTCACGGAGTCTGTTAGGCAGTCAGATTATCCCCATATTTTAAATATGTTAACATCCCTATTTCAGTGGGACAGTTATGGATAGTGGCGGATATCTCTGCATATCAATCCCAATAAATAGGCGCAGTAATCTGGGCAGTTATAGGGAAGTCACAACGTGTGAATCATACAATTATGGAGATCTGAAATATCCGCGCGATCAATCACATCACAATGGGTATTTATGCACCTGGAGGACCATTGAGAAAGGGGATCAAACCCCAGAGGATGAAACTTGTAATAGATTGTTGAGAATTTCTTGTAATCTCTCTAATTTAGTGGAATCTCTCTCCCTCCTTGCCCCATGGTTTTTCCCTCCGTGGGTTTTTTTTCATGTAATTCTCTGGTTTTTGTGTTTGACTTACATTCTCATTTACAATTTATCTCTACATTTTGGTGCTTTCATTGAGTCATTCTTATTTACAATTTGAGTGCAGATAATATTCTCCTGAGGAATTTACCTTCACATTTTGGTACTTTCATTGAGATCATGTGCCAACGCTCAGATTTCTCCACGATCAAACTCATCCTCAAAAAGCCTCCCCAGAAAGACATGGCCCCAAAAAAGTAGCTGGCCACTGATGAAGAGACCACCTCCTAGGGCAAATTCGTTGTCACCGCTGGGGGCATTATTTTCCTGAGTGGCCTCAATCTCAGAGCACATCATGGAAAAGACGGTCTCTGCATCTTCGCAGGGGGTAGCTGGAGACATTTACCCACCGTCAACATATGAAGCCTAACTCCCTCAAATGTTTCCTGGCATGAAGGAGAAGATGGCAAAGCAGCAAGCCATGTTTGACCGCGAGCGGGAGCGATCGAAACAGGATCGAGAAAATGCAGCCTGTAAGCGGGGAAAGTTAAAGTACTAAACGACTAATTCCTGTCCAGATCACGACCTTCCATAACACCCGAAGACCACCTCCATCGTCAGAGAGGCCCACTGACACAATGACTATAAGTGGTGAGCAATCTCAAAGCCGAAGGCATCACAGACAGCCTCCCCAACTCCATCAGGGCCATCCAATGATGGGTCAAGTTTGCCTCTTCTCCGTATGAAGGATAGACATAACCATTCTCGAAGGAAGGCCGAGGAGTTCATTCGTGTCCAAGATCTCGATAAGCGTGTACAAAAACGAGTCGAAGTAGCGAGGATGCCATCACGGCAGGCTAAGAGTCATCGCCCCCGATGCATCCAACTCCCCTTTCTCCGAGGGCACGCTAGAATATGAATTTTTCGAGAAGTTCAAGATTCTCACCTTTGATTGCTACTCCGGTCGGAGCGATTTGGTCCGCTACCTATGCTAGTATCAGAACAAGATAGTGATCCATTACAGAAACAACTCCATCTTGCACCGGATCTTTCCCTCCAGTTTGAAGGGAGTGGCCTTTGACTGGTTCTACTATCTTCCGCTGCGCTCAATACATAGCTTCGAGGATCTCACGAAGTTGTTCCTCGCTCAATACTTTTCCCTTCAAGAGTTCTAGCAGAACAACTATCACCTCCTATCTGTCAAGATGAGGCGCCTTGACGGCCTCAAGGTATACATTAGCTACTATCAAAATTAGCTAGCCAAAATACACAACTGTAGTGAAGACGCATCTACCCTCGCATTCATCAGCGGACTACAGGTCACCCATATGCTGAACAAACATATGGTGAAGTACAACATCACTCCTTAGAGTGAGGTCCTGTATCGAGCCTAACCATACATCCAATTGGAGGAAGCAATGAAAGATCCAACAACCCATCTTTCAACCGCGGTGATGACAGAACAAAACTGAAGCCTCAACACGGAGACCCCTCCGTCAACATCCAGGGACACGGAGGCACTTTTAAGAAGAAATCATTCTCGCACCCTCAACAGAGTCCACTCTGAGCCTACCTGTAATGCCCCGATCCCGCAGGTACGGAGACGTTATGGCGACGCACATACGTAGGGCGGAAAACCCTCACGTACGTACGCTAAGCCTCAGTACAGGAAATCACCTCCATAATTATAAGGGTTCCAGCCGGAAATAAGTACAAGAATACCTACAGAAAGGGTTAAGAATCATAACAGATATAAAAATAGGGATAAATAAGATAACAGAAATAAATCACAAAGATACCTATGAATGAGCTCGATGATGAGTCTCCAATGTGAACCCAATGGACTAACTGCCGATACGCTAACTCGGGTTTCCAACCTGGGCACGCAAACCCAGGGTCGTCAGAAAGTGACCTAGTGAGTGGTAAAATGAAGGAGGTGGTAATAGATACAATAGTAATACAAGCACGATAATAATATATAATACATGATGTTGTACTAGTGATACCATATAATAAGTATATAATAAGTAGTAGAAATATATAAACATGTAAGCAGTAAAAATATATAAGTAGGTCATCTTTTAATACCATCACTACTTAGCCGGTTATCATCAGGTCAGGTCTATAGTCGTATCCAGTTTATATCATAAATAATGTTGTCTAGTGGTGACGTAATAGAAATGAACATGCTAGTGGGGCGTGATAGAAGTGAACATGCCGGTGGGCATAAGCAATATGAATATGCAGGTGGGCATATGCAATATAACCACAATACTGTGTTGTGCATATACAGTAATGATGTCTGCATGGATTACAGGAGACAGAATATATGCAATGCAGATTATACATGTACATGAGTAGGATGCCACCACAGAATGTATAGCATGAAACAGGTAAGGTAACAACATATACAGGTAACATGATAACGACGAAATGATCAGGTACGGGAACATGTACAACTAAATAATAGAATACATGTATCAGGCAAGTCATGTTATTTATACAATAGCAGCAATCAGTACCACCTGATATTATAATCAATCTCTTCCAGTGTCCCATACCACTGGCAGTTCATACTGGAGCCCGCACTCCAGTCGAACCCATCCGGACATGGCATACGGGTACCATTATCCAAACGAGAGAGTGATCAAATAACAAGTGTTCCCGACGTCACTATCGTGTATACTGTTTTATTATGTTAATTGAAAACCCAATAGTCAAGGAGATCTAGCCACGTGGGTGTACCCCGTGCATACCCGGGATCACGGCCTTAAACAGACCCCTGGCTGCTGAGACGAGGGCCAGCCCGCTAAGGCTGTAACATGTAACAGGAACTCAATGAGCTAAAACAATAAACAGGAGCTCATGAGCTATAACAGACGGTAGCCAGCACTACCCCGTCCCCTGTAGTGGGACAAATAATGGATCATGACATCCACCCGACAAGATCTAGTCAACCGTCAAGTCTCCCCCAACCCCATCTTATATTTCATACATTTAATGTACACAGGGTATCAGGAATAAGAACAGTACATGATACATGTAACACGATAACAGGACATGAGCTCTGTTGATAGCACGAAACACGATAACGGGAAACAATAGATGTGAGATTCTAGAGGTGGCCCCCGTGGCTTAGATCCACGTGGCACTTAGTTCCACACATCGCATATCAGCAGCTCATGTATCCAGTAACGGGAATATCAATAACGGGAAACAATCATGTGACAGGAAGACATGAATATACATGCAATATAAACAGTGATCCATATGACAAGAATAGAGAAACCATACATGCATGTGCAACAGTGATATGTAAACATGACATAACTGTGTACCGAGCATCCATGTAACGATGATATCAATATATGAAATGATGGTATCTAGTGAATTGGTGTATCCGTGTCCCACTAATAGTGTACAGGATATCCGTGTAGCAGTAACTCCATAGTAGTGTCGGTGTATCCGTATATCAGTGATTCCAGAATAGGCAATAACAGTGTTGGTGTATCAGTATCTGTGAATGATAATATATCGTGTAATGTATCTGTGAATGATAATATATCGTGTAATGTGTGATAACATATCTAGTGTCATGGGTATATAGAAATTATAATATCCAGTGTACTAAAATGTTTGTGTAACAATTACGGGTACATGTAGTAACGGTGTTTAGTGTGAGGCAAGTACCGGCGATCATACCTAATCGGGTATCCGATATCTTATATACATGTCTTTAGTTTAATTATCAATTGATTAGGATATTTACTTATGAATCCCGATATGTAGACAAGTAATTTATTAAACGGTATTTACAGACTTTACAGTAATTAACCGGGAAACACGACTTCTGTAATAAAGCAATCAACTAATATAATTAACTACAATAATCATAGTTGATAAAAGAAAAACACTCACAAACCAGCCATGGGAAGATAGCTCTCTTTCTCACGATCGCAACGGAACCAGAATCGTCCAAATCGGAGTCCGGATGCTCCAGATATCGCCCGAATACTAACAGTAATAAAAATGGGTTAAATATGTAATAAAAATATTTCAAATGCAATTAATAAAATGGAGCAGGGGGTTTTCTGTAAATTTACCTTTATTGGGTTGTGGACGCGGGTTAGGTTTGTAACGGGTCGGGTCCAGAACCACAACCCAAACCCATTAACTTAAGTTGGGTAATTGGGCTAACGGGGGTTTAATGGGTTTGCAACCCAACCCAAAAAGATTAATGGGTTCGGGTGAAACCCGAACCCATCAATAAACAGCAGCGGCAGCAGAGGAGCTGCTGCCGCTATCGCTTGCTGTTCGGCCGGCCAGCTGGGCTGGCCGGCGACGCCGCCTGAAACTGGCCGGCGACGCCGCCGGGGGTGGTTCAGGCCGGCCTCCGTCGGCGACGAAGAAGGAGGGAAAAGGTGGTGGGTTGGTGGCTGGCCGGGCTGGGGCGCGTCCTGGGCTGCCGGGCTTGGGCGCGGCCTGGGCTGCCGGGCTTGGGCGCGGCGGCGGCCAGCCACCAGTGGCGCGTGGCCGGAGGTGGGGGTGGAGCCCCGTGGCGCGCCGGCCACCGGGGTGCGTCGGCGGCAAGGCCGGCGGCGGCCTGCCGCCTACAAGAAGAGAGAACAGTGAGAGGGATAGGGAGAGAGAGAGAAAAGAGAGAAGAGAGAGAGAGAGGAGAGAGAGTGAGAGCTAGATTTGATTTGAGAGAGAGAGGAGAGAGAGAGAGAGAAACGGGGGATTTAAAGAGGGGGAAAGGCGGTGGAACAGTTGTCGGTGGGTTAAGGCGGTGGGAAAAATCCAGAGGAATGGAGAAGAAGAGGGAAAAAGAAAAGAAAAAGAAAAAGATTTTTATATTATTTAATTAATATTATTTTAATGAGTCCAACTTTGACTAGTTCCGAACAGCCCCCAAAAATTACATAAAATAGAGAATATTACATGGAGGAGGAATGTGAAATTGGATTCTAGAAATATTATCCGGTTTATAAGTTAAAAATCATGGAGTGTATCGCCGATACCGGGCGACACCGGTTTGGCCCGATTTTTGATAAAATCAGAAAAATCCTCAAAAATACCATAACACAGAGAATATGATTTTAAGACACATGGTGAAAGCCGATTCTCAAAATTCTACTCCGTTTGTGAAATAAAAATCGTAAAGCCGATTATCGGTATCGGTCGACACCGCTACGGAGATTTTCCAAAATAATACAGAAAAATTTCAAAAATCTTGAAAAATCTAAAATATTAGAAAATGATTTTTAAAACTGAAATCGGCTAAATCGGACTACTACGGTGGTCAAATCAATTTTGTATGTCGTATCGCGTACTGATACGGTGATACGTACACCAGGGATCAGGGGGTTACACTACCGGGTGGACGACAGCTTCTCCCCGCCGAAGCTCCCGATCCAGACGTCTTCGAAGCCATCAAGTGTAACCTTGGGTAAAGTATCCGAAAGCAAGATCACACGAGCCTGCTCATCCGGAGTGAAGGACTGCTGCTCTTTTCATGACAACAGCGGACACCAGACTTCTCAATATCGATCCCTCCGTAAGTACCTTGAAGATTTTGTCCAGAAAGGCTATCTCTGAGAGTAAATCCTCATACCCGGAGTCTCCTCTGAGACAAAAAAATAGCAGAACATCTCATCTTCGAGTCAACCATAACACATGATCACTCAATACAGAGTTATTGACTAACACCAACTCGACCAATAAGTACAGAAAATTTCTTCTAACGAATAAACATTCTTTGTACCTCATTCACTTTTATGCATTTTATTGAAATTATTTAATACAATACATTCTAATTCTTAACGGCAATCTACATCCTACGCAGGATCTGCCAATCTGCTCACCAAATCTCATGCTGGTTATTCATGAGCACATCTTTTGGGAACTTTTATCTGTGAGTTTTGAGGAGAGATGCCCCAAGTTGAGAACGACAATACAGGTATTCACCCTCAAAAATCGCTCTGGCTCATCCCCGGTGGCAACTACCATCTAGAAGTTCACCCCACTAGGCAACTGTCGTGGCTCATCCCTAAAAATCACCTAGAAGAGGGGTGAATGGGGGATGTGCAAATCAAAAGCGAAATTTAAAAACTTATATTGATAATAACTAAACACACAAATAAATTCCAAAGAGTGAAGTCAAATTCCCGGTGAAGAGTGATTGTACACGTTTATTGCATTATTTTTATTACTTTCTCATATTTATCCGGTAATAAATCCTGCTAATTCCTTGTCGAATGTCTTATTTTACCGGTTTGTCTTAATGAAGGGAGAGAAAATAAGACCAAATAAAAGCCAGTTAAATTCTGATTTAATTGGATCTATTTGGTTTACTGAAGATAAAGCCAAGTAAATACAGTTAAAATCAGATTTAGAAGAATTAATTTGGTTAGCTTGAAGAATCAAAGGGATATTGTTAAAATCTAAAGATACAAAAGAGATATTATTAGAAGATTTTTTTCTGTTGGGCAAGCGATTTTATTCATATCTCCAAGCTTATCAGAAGATCTTTTCTATTGGGCCAGCGGTTTGGTCTAATCTTCAAGCACACTCTTCCTTATCCATTTCAACCTATAAATATCATGATTTCAGAAAGCAAAGGGGCACCGCTCTGCAGAGAGTTTTGGCTAGTTTTTATCTCCAGTTTTTAACTTAGGTTTTTGTTTTTCTTTTAATATAATTTTCTTTTTCTTTATAGCTTAGCTTGGAGAGAAATTCATATGAAAAAGTGAGAGAGTGGTTTCAAGAATGACACTTGATGTAACTTGTTCTTTTTCTTATAGTTTTTCAATGTAACCAAAACTTGATTTTTATGTTATTCTTCTTGTTTCTCTTTAGTACTTGTTCTCTCATGTTTGATCTGAAACTAAATAAATCTATTGGCCTCGACTAGGCCTTGACTTCGCAAGAGCAACTAATGGTTTATGACGATGGATTCCACTTCTAAACGAGTATGTTTTGTATCATTTCATGCTTAATTTTTATAGTTTTGATGATATAATATAGGTAGTTTGGAGTGAGAATAATCTTATATTTGGTCGCCTTTAAGCCAAGAAAAGTTGTTGCTTAGGATCCAAGGTGAGGTAAGTATAAAGAGGTAAGTAAATTTTAGAGCTTTCTTTTATTTCTTTTCATTTCATAGTTTAGAAACACTTCTAAAACCAACTATTTTTTTCTTTTTTCTTTATCCTTTCTTTTAACTTAGTTTTCTTTTTAATTAAAACATCTTTTTCTAGCTAAACTCTTTTCTTTTCTTTTCTTTTCTTTTAAAAAAATAAGAAGAAATCTTTAACCGATCTAATAACTTAAAAAGTAAAACTTATCTAACGCTTCTATTGCAGTTCCTCCTTGTGGATCACAACCCGCGTAGCTACTTACTATAGCGGTAGAATTGAGAACTTAACATTTTCTAAATTCTGTATTTTTTTGTGCAAGTAACAAATTTTTGGCGCCGTTGCCGGAGAGGGATGGTAAGTAGTTTGTTTTAAGTTTTTAAATGGTTAATTCTTCTTCTTTGTTTTTGTATGCAGAGGCTGAATTCTGAAAACAAACAATAGGATATATTGCAACTCTGTGCCTCTGCCTAAGAAAACAGAGCATCAGAGCCCACAATTGTGTTGTGCAAACGCGACAAAAGTCGCATTTTTGCATCATTTGTGGTGAACTACTAATTGTAGTTTCTTGCAGGTTGTTGTATTTGAAAGTATATAGATTCTCTATTGTTTAGTTTTCAGGATAACTTACTCTGCACATACTGTCAACTCAATAGTAAATAATTGACTGTAAATGTTAAAAATGATTTAGGCTTGGATTTATGCATGTGTCTAATTCGTTTACCTTTTACATATTGTTGAAGAGTGTTGGAGCCAAGGTATGTGTACATTGCATATAGCTTAGGTAAACATTTAGGTGATATATATATATATATATATATATATATATATATATATATATATATATATATATATATATATATATATATATATATATATATATATATATTGTTTGAGGGTATTCATTTTTGCTATATACTTTTGCACTTGCACTAAAACGAATTAAGGGCTTAACTTATAAACAAGATAAGGTGGGAAGTCATTAATCTTCTTTAGCCTAAAAATCATCTCTTCACTCACTAACCTAATCTTAACTTAAAACTGAATAGACATTGCCCCTAGGGACATCTCGGACTCAATAGGAGACTGAACTAAGGACGAAGTTCTTAGAATTTGACTCTTGTCAAATCAGTGTCAAAGGTCGGGGATTGAGAGGTGAAATCTCGAAGGCTGGTGGTTTGACTTAATTAGGCCCGTCACTTTTGGTCCGGATACCTCTCACCAATATTTCCTCCATCTGACCGATTAACTTGTGATCAGATTCTGCAACATACCTCCCGCAGATATTCTAACTAGTTAGGAGTCGTCTAGGTCTAATATCTACCTAACATAGGCTAAATTTTTTTGTTTGCCATTTGTTGTTTATTTGTTTTGTGATTACACTTTTAAGATATGGATTATAACCACAATTTTTCAACTTAACACGAATCAATACTTCACCCCGACCTCTTTTGACTCAAATTTTACCAACCCGATATTTCATAACTTTAACCAATCAAGTATGCTAGATTGGTCTATTCGACTCAATATCTGCCCCAGTCCCAATATTATAAACAAGACTGGAATAATCATCACCACTCTTCACAAAGTTAGTGGGGATACAACTCCCCCGAGTCATTTGTGAAATCACACCGAGAGTGGGGGTGAATAAGTGTAATGTTAATCAATGCACAAATTAAAAATGAGATGATGCAACGATCACTCAAAGTAAGATTAGAAGCCGTATACCTCGTGAAGGGCTCTGAATTTCTTCCTCGTGATTCCTCTAAATAAGAGTTTGAGGTGCGCAATGCAATCTTGTTGTAAGAGTATAGATCGACAATATAAGAATGAATGAATGAAAGTAAAAGACACAAGTAAACCAATCGCAAACGCAGAGATTTGTATCGAGGTTCGAGCACCCAGCTCTACGTCCCCGCTTTCACCCAGAAGGATTTTCGACCCACTAAAATTTTCACAAAGGATTCCAATCACTAGGGAGTACCCAACTCCTCAATCACACTCCTCTAGTCCAGAGGCAGTGTAGCCACAAGTATCATAATCATTTAGTGATCAAAAGACCACAAACTCTCTTTTGAAAAACTTTTCTTTACAAAACCCTAGAGAATAATATGTAGGATTGAAACTTAAGGTTTGAGTGAAAATAAAATAAAGTAGAAGAGAGATTTGATTGTTAAGCATTTCATTTTCCTTTTTCATTTTAAACAATCTTTCTTTTTAGAATCATAATTTTCTGAAAGTTCAATGAAAGCTTATAATAACTCTTCTTTACTTATTTCAACATCATCATAAGATGGTTCAGAAGTTACCTTAGGTGTGTTTGCCATGAAACACATGTTAGCCGTGCCAACTTCATCTTCGGATTCACTTTTCAAATCCTAAGTGGCTTTGAACGCCTTCTTTACAAACGACTTCTTTTGCTTCATGGAGGAAGATATCTTGTTCTTGAAATCTGGACATTCGGCCATGATGTGTCCAGGTTCTGACAGTTGTAGCATGTGATCTTCTTCTCCTTCCCTTCCCATCGCCTTCTATGGTTGAGTTTTTTCTTGTGGTACATTCTTTTTACATTTCTCACAAGAAGAGATAGCTCTTCATCTTCTTCATCATCGAAGATGGTGGAGGTAGACTTGAAAGCAATAGACTTTTTCTTTTGAGGCGCCGTTTCTTCTCTAGCCTTTTTCTCCATCTCATGAGTCTTAAGGTTACCATAAGATTAATGAGCTCCATCTCATCTTTGTAGTTCAATTCCTTCAAGGTAGTAGCTTTGATTTCCCATGATGAAGGGAGTGCACGAATCACCTTACGCACCTTTTGGTCGTTGTTGATTTCATCACCTAGAGAAGTAAGAGCATTTGTGATTTTAGTAAACTTAGTAATCATATCATCAATAGATTCATTTTCTTACATTCTAAAACTTTCATATTGGGAACGCAAGAGATCAATTTTAGCTCTCTTGACTTGTGATGTTCCCTCATGAGTGACCAATAAGTGTTGCCAAATCTCATAGGCAGATTTGCAATGGATAACCCGTGTTAAGTCATCCTCATTTAATGCTAAAAGTAAGGCATTTTGAGCCTTCGAATTTGCATCAACTTTCTTGGAGGTAAGATCGGACCAAGTGTCCTCCTCACCCACGGGTGCACTATAGGGCTTGGTCAAAGACTTAGCAACTCGGCTACCTAGAGATTGCAAAAATATGTTCATCCTAATTTTTCATATGAGAAAGTTGAGTCCATCAAATTTGGGTGGGGTCTTAATGTTATCGGCCATCTTTACTAGTGAATGAATGAAGTATGAAAATAGTGATTAGCAACTTATAGGATCTCTCTAAGGTTGTAAAGCCAAAAACTAGAGTCCTAACTCTGATACCAATTGAAATCACACCTAGAGGGGGTGAATAGTTGTAATGCTAATTACTGCATAAATTAAAAATGAGATGATGTAACGATCACTCAAAATAAGATTAGAAACCGTATACCCCGTAAAGGGCTCTGAACTTCTTTCTCGTGATTCTTTTAAATAAGAGTTTGAGGTGCGCAATGCAATCTTATTATGAGAGTATAGATCAACAATATAAGAATGAATGAATAGAAAGTAAAAGACACAAGTAAACCAATCACAAACACAGAGATTTGTTTTGAGGTTAGAGCACCCAGCTCTACGTCTCCACCTTCACCCAGAAGGATTTCTGACCCACTAGAATTTTCACAAAGGATTACAATCACTAGGTAGTACCCAACTCCTCAATCACACTCCTCTAGTCCAGAGGTAGTGTAGCCACAAGTACACTAATCACTTAGTGATCAAAAGACCACAAACTCTCTTTTGAAAAACTTTTCTTTACAAAACCCTAGAGAATAATATATAGGATTGAAGCTCAAGGTTTGTAAGTGAAAATAAAATAAAGTAGAAGAGAAATTTGATTCAAAAACTTCAGAAATAAAACAGAAATTAGAGCACAAAAAACTGAGAGTAAACACTTCTTCCATAATACTCAAACTTTGAAAACTTTATAATAGTTGTTATTTTTCACCTCAACCCCAACCACCCCTATATATAGGATTTAGGTAGGGATTAAAGGGTAAACATCTATTTGGACTAAGCAGGTATAATTTAACCAAAATCCAGCCTAATTCACGTTTTAAGATAAAAATCACGTTTTAAAACAGGTTTAAAAAACTAGCCGTTTGGCTAGAAATGCAGAGCATGGTTGACCGGCCGGTCGACCGGTTTTCAAATATTATGACCGTTGGCTGACTCCGGTCGACCGCCTGGTCGACCGGCCTAAACCGAGAGTTTGTGTCTGTCAGTCGGTCGACCGCTCGGTCGACCGTAATGGTGGTCCGGTCAACCGCTCGGTCGACCGGGGAACGTGCACACATGCACACCCCATAGGTCAGGACTGCGGTCGACCGCGCGGTCGATCGTTCTGACCTGTAATAGAGCCGGTCGACCGCTCGAGCGACCGCAACAGGTCATAAGCATAAAATAGGTTAGAAATCTGATTTGAAGATATGTTATTTTCAAAGGAATTTTTGTAAAGGCTTTGTAAAATACAATAAGCTAAGTATGCATATACTGAAATAGGACTTAAAGTATTTTATCAAGAGTCAAAAATAATCTTTTGAAAACACGTGCAATTTTGTGTGTGTAGGGTATTTGAGCTTCAATACTATATACTATTCTTCAACAAACTAATAACACAATGATCCATATGTAGGCATCTCTGAACCGCGTTGCTGAGCGTAGAATGAGCTAGAGTCTCTTATCCTATGAGTGAGTCCTCTTGAGCCATCAACCTTGTAACATGCTTGAGAACTCTTAAGCCATCAATACCTGTATCAACCTGCATTCATTCTTTAACTTCTATTAGTACCAAATAGCTTTTATATGGTTTGTTATCATCAAAACACATAACCTGAGGATTGTAACCTTTGAGCCAACAATCCCCCCTTTTGATGATGACAAAACATATAAGGTATAACACAAGATATAGAAGGGACGTAAAAACTCCACCTCAAATAATGCTATACTAAACAAGTATACTATACTAAAACATGAAACCATAATGAAAGAATAAACATGAAAACATATTCTTTGATATAAAACAAACTTATTATTTGAGAACAAAACACAAACACACATTAAACTTATTATTTGAGAATAAAACACAAACACACATATATTGACAAACATATTTCTCTGCTTTCTTGTCATACATCAAAAAGGGATATATTAGTATAAAAACTCTTTAGTCAATAACACAAACATTGAGTTCACCACATATAAAGAAAAATCTATTGAAATCAATTGGTTTAGTGAAAATATCGGCAAGTTGAAAATCAGTAGAAACATAATCAAGATCAATACTCTATGTGCTTGGTCTTACTATATTGATTTGTATTTTTAGTCATATGAATTGTACTTATATTAGCACAAAATATTTTAATATGATCATAATGCAAATCATAATCAAGGAGAGTATGTTTCATCCAAAAGACTTGAGCACAACATGCCCCACCCGCAACATACTCCGCCTCGGCGGTTGAGAGGGCTACCGAATTAAGTTTCTTGGAAGACCATGAAACAAGACAATTATTGAGAAATTGACATGTTCCACTAGTACTCTTCCTATCTACTCTACAATCCGCATAGTCGGCATCCGAAAAACTCGTCATTGAGAACTGTCCGGTCTTCAAATACCATAGACCCATTCTAATAGCGCCCTTAAGGTATTGAATAATGCGTTTTATCGCAATCAAGTGGGATTCTTTAGGATAAGATTAGAATATAGCACAAAGACACACACTAAACATAATATCTGGCCTATTAGCCGTTAAATATAACAAACTATCAATCATGCATCTACATAATTTTATATCTACACTCTTACCTTGGTCATTCTTGTCAAGCTTGGTAGTGATAGCCATGCGAGTGTTGCAAGTTTTTTAGTCTTCAAGTTCAAATTTCTTGATGAGTTTCTTAGTGTACTTGACTTGACTTATGACGATCCCATCACTCCTTTGCTTGATTTGGAGCCTAAGAAAATAGTTCAATTTACCCATCATAGACATCTCAAATTCATGCTGAATATATGATTCAAACTCTTTGCAAAGTAATTCATTAGTAGAACCAAAGATTATATCATCAACATAAATTTGTACAATAAGAATGTCACTACCAACATGTTTAGTAAATAATTTGGTGTCTACTTTGCCCTTAATAAAATCATTTGATAGAAGAAAAGTAAAAATTCTTTCATACCAAGTTCTTGGAGCTTGTTTTAAACCATACAATGCTTTATCTAATTTCAAAACAAAATTTGGATGTATATGATCAACAAAACCGGGGGCTTGTTCAACATATACTTCCTCTTCAATAAAACCATTTTAAAATGCACTTTTTACATCCATTTGAAAAAGTTTGAAATTTTATAGGATGCATAAGGTAGTGTGATCCGTATGGCTTCTAGCCATGCAACAGGTGCAAAGGTCTCCTCAAAGTCGATTCCTTCAACTTGGGTGTAACCTTGGACCACTAACCTAGCTTTATTCCTAACAATATTTTCTGACTCATCTAACTTGTTCCTAAAACTCCACTTAATACCAATAATTGGTCTATCATGGGGTCTAGAAACAAGATGTCAAACTTGGTTGCGCTCAAATTGATTTAACTCTTCTTGCATAGCAAGCAACTAATATGAGTCACCCTCGGCTTTGAGGATGTTTTTTGGTTCAAAATGAGATATGAATGCATAATGCCCACACAAATCATGGAGTTTAGAGTGAGTGGTTACCCCCTTTGATACATCACCTATGATGAGATCTTTGGGATGATTTGTAGCATATCTCCAATTTTTAGGAAGTGGTTGTGATGGTTCCACTTCATCCTTTTGAACTTCACCATTTGGTTCTTACTTGTCTTCTTGGATGGGTGAGTCCTTCAAGGATATTTTCTCCATGTCTTCACCTAAAGAATCAATCTCTACAACATTCTTAACAAATGCATTAGATTCCTTAAACTTAACATGCATAGATTCTTCAATTGTAAGAGATGATTTATTGAACACTCTATATGCTTTGCTAGTACTAAAATAGCCAACAAAAATTGCTTCAAAAGTCTTAGCATCAAATTTGCCCAAATTATCTTTGGTGTTTAAAACAAAACATTTGCATCCAAAACTTTAAAATACGAAACATTTGGTTTTCTCAAATGATAGATTTCAAAGAAAGTTTTGAAAGTATTTTTACAAAAATAAATTCGGTTCGATATATAGCATGCGGTGTTTACGGCCTCGGCCCATAAGTATTGAGGGAGCCCGTATTCACTTATCATCATCCTAGCCATTTCTTGAAGAGTTCTATTCTTCCGTTCAACGACTCTATTTTGTTGTGGAGTTCTAGGAAATGACATTTCATGCTTAATTCCATTATCATCGCAATAAGTCATAAAGAATTGGTTGACAAACTCACCACCTCTATCACTTCTTATGCGTAAAATTGAAAATCCTTTTTCTTTTTCAATCCTTTTTCGAAAAATCTTAAAATGCGAAAAAGTTTGATCTTTATGCTCCAAAAAGAAAATCCATGTGAAACGAGAGAAATCATCGACTAAAACCTAAACATATCTATTTCCATTTAAACTTTTAGTTTTAGTTGGTCCAAATAGATCTATGTGGATCAATTCTAATGGCCTAGATGTCATGATATCCTTGATTGGTTTGAAAGAGGACTTGATTTGTTTCCCAAGTTGGCACGCACCACAAATGCGGTCCTTTTCAAACTTCAAATAAGGAATACCCTTCACCGATTCCTTAGAATTGATTCTAGAAAGATGATCAAAAGAAGTATGGCCTAATCTTCTATGCCATAACCATGAATTCTCATCAAAAGTATTTAAACATTTGTAGTGCAATCTAAATTAAGCATATCAATAATGTAGACATTATTTTCACGAAATCCAGTGAGAATTTATTGGTTTTACAATGTAGGCTATCAAAAAAATACTAAAGACAAAGCCTCAGACGTGAACCTCCCAGACGCGGAGATCGCGTTCCAGCCTCAGACGCGAACCTCCCAGACGCAGAGATTGCGTTCCAGCCTCAGACGCGGACCTCGCGTCGAAGGTCGCCAGACGCAGACCTCGCGTTCCAATGTCAAGATGCGGAGGTCGCCAGACGCAGACCTCGCGTCCTTTGTCAGACGCGGAGGTCGCCAAACGCAGACCTCGCATTCCAATGTCAGACGCGGAGGTCGCCAAACGCAGACCTCGCGTCCTTTGTCAGACGCGGAGGTCGCCAGACGCGGATCTCGCGTTCCAATGTCAGACGCGGAGGTCGCCAGACGCAAACCTCGCGTCCTTTGTTAGATGCGGACCTCAGCCAACTCCGCATTTCAACTCAAACGCAAGTCTGAGCAGCTCTGCGTTCCAACACAGACGCGAGCCTGTGAGCTCTGCGTCTCAACATCAGAGTGAGGTCCGCGTCCAGCGCGAGACCCGCATTTTTGCTATAACTGAGCCACAAACTTGGTCAGTTACACCCCATTTTCTCTCCACATAATGGGGAATAACTCCCATTATGGAGAGATTTAAGGAGTTGGTTACACCCCTCCCATTATGGAGAGATTTAAAGGGTTAGTTACACCCCAATTCCTCTATAAATAGTTATGAATAGTTAAAAAAAAGGGACAGAAAAAAGAGGAAACCTCTCTAAGGGGATGTAAGGGGACCATGGAGGGGGACCCTAAAAAGGGCTTGAAGGGGAGAGTTCTGGTGAAGGAATCTAAGAAGCCATGGGCAGGGGGGAGAGCTACCTCGCCAGAGTTCGGTCTTGAAGCGCTTGAAGCCTAGAAAGAGTTCAACTCTTTCTGTTATCTTGTTGAGTTCAAGTTCTTTAAATCTCTTTACTGATAGGAGCTGTGCTACTCCATCAGCAGATCCAAAGAGAGGATCCACAAGAGAAACTTGACGTTCGGTCGGTCAACGGAGAATAAGACTCACTCTCCACCGCTACACGAAGAACCCATTATTAAATAAAGAGGAGAATCAATCAAAAGATTCCCTCTCTTTTGTAATCGGATTGTATCCGTTGTAATTTTCTATTCAATTAAAAGAATTTTGTAATTGTGATTTTTCCAACGCGTTCAAAAGATGGCGACTCTGCTGGGGACAATGATCTTTCTCAACTAACGAGAAAGTAGTGGCGCAAGCTGACGTCAAGATGCTTGGATTCACAGTCGAATCGCTTGTGATCGAAATCGACTAAGAGAAGTTGAACTCCCCCAAAGCTTCGGGAGTCTCCCGTGGAGACAATGTGGTCAGCCCCAATGTCTCTTCAGAGACCCGCGCCATGACCCACGGTCAAGATGGCAATGGAGACCGATCTCCCGCCATCCTTCTAACAAGGTACTGCTAGTTCAGACGCTGGGGGTTCCCAACAACCTCTGCGACTCAATCGGAATGCCGAGAGACGGCAAAGGCGTCGCGCTCGTCGTCAGCAAACAGAAGTGGCTGCAACAGCACATGTGGCCTGCGTCAATGTCTCCCACGAGATCCCGAGGCCAATGAAGATAAAGGCCCATCTCGCCATACCTCTCCTCTCTAGATTTCTCAACTCCAGGTTACTAGGGGTCCCCAACAACCCTGAAGCGTAACCGGAATGTTGAACGTCGACAAAGACACCACACACGTCGACAATAGATGGAAAAAGCTGAAAAAGCCATCTGTTCTGCTGATATAGAACGCGGGGTTAGGCCCATGTTTCTTTCGAGCAGCACGAAACTTGCATCTCAGATCCTTAACGCGAGGCCCGCATCTCTGTATCAGAACGCGAAGCCCGCGTTTCTCAGCAAAAATGCGAGGCCCGCGTCTCTATATCAAAACGCGGAGCTCATGAGGCCCACGTCTCTGTATTAAAACGCGAAGCTCATGAGGCCTGCGTCTCTGTATAAAAATGCGGAGCTCATGAGGCCCGCGTCTCTGTATCAAAATGCGGAGCTCATGAAGCCCGCGTTTCTGTAACTGAACACGAAGCCCGCGTTTCTATATTAGAACGCGAGGCCCGTGTTTCACCCTACAGATGCGACGTTCAGCAATGCGAGATCCGCATCTCCTCTCAAAAACGTGAGTCCTGCGTCATTGTGCCAAAACGCGAGACTCGCGTCTCTTCTACAGAGAACGAGCCTGCCGATTTTGTTACCTTTGAATGGTTCATGAAGCTTCCTGCCGGCTCTATCGAGAAATGGGTCGACCTCAAGAAGCTCTTCCCTGACCAAGTTCAACACCACACCTCTGATCAAATAAGTACTCAAAGGGAACGCCGATCTCCCTATAAGTTCCCCGCGGAGTTTATACTTCTTTAATCTCAGCAGGATTTTAGAAGTTATCTGTGGAACAACAATCTGACGCCTCCGACGGCTAAAGGAAAAAGTTGGCTTTTAAGCCCAACAAAAAAATTCTCGACAACTCATCATGCTGAGGGGAATAGCATGGCTAGCCCAACTCAAACGGTAGTTGGTAAAGGCACATCGAATCCGTTGATAGCTGAATGTTTGCTAAAAATCTTGAGGGACCTGATCCCGTCTTCCCCTCCAAAATCCCTTACCAATTCCCATCCATGGAATGGTAGGACCACAAAAAGCCTGTGACTATTTTCTCAGTGAAATAATCACAGATCAAATATGCCAAGTTAACATTATACCTCTGGCATATTCACTGTTAAGTTAACATTAAACCTCTAACAGTGATTTCCCTCAATTTTCCCAGTAGAATAAATTACAAATCGAACCTGTCATGTTAACAATACACCTCTGACAGTAAGACTTTAATGTATCCCCAGGGGGTAAAATTTTATCTTGTCAATTCTCTTCAATAGAATGACAAGTCCA
Organism: Agave tequilana; assembly: GCA_038442645.1. Taxonomy (NCBI): domain Eukaryota; kingdom Viridiplantae; phylum Streptophyta; class Magnoliopsida; order Asparagales; family Asparagaceae; genus Agave; species Agave tequilana. The sequence goes on along the minus strand of JAVJIF010021846.1, from coordinate 33,258 downwards.
CTCAAAATACTGTTATGTTCAAAACCACACCTCTAACAGTAGACAAATTTCGGTCAAGTTAATATCACACCTCTGACCAAAATTTCAACTCGTCAATCCTCTTCAAAAGGATGGCGAGTCCACCAAACTGCTCAAATCGCAGAATCTCTGGGTCAAGGAAATACCACACTTCTGACTAAAGTTGCTCATACCGCAATATAAATCGCTGTTAAGTTAACACTACATCTATGATAGCGATTCTATCGATTTTCCCACCGGAAATGAGACATTCAATGCCAAGTTAATATTACACCTCTGGCATCCATTTCATTGTTACGTTAATACTACACCTATGACAATGATCTTTCCTTAAGCTTTCTGTCCAAAGCTAAGATGTCAAATGCTAAGTTAAACATCACACCTCTAGCATACATTTCATTGTTAAGTTAACATTACACCTATGACAATGATCTTCTGTCAATTTTCTTAGTGAAAATGAGACTTTCATGGTGCTAAGTTAATATCACACCTCTAGCACACATCTTTGTCAAGTTAATATCACACCTCTAACAATTCAATTTGCTCAAATTGTAAATCTAAACTCGTCACGTTAACATTACACCTCTGACGGTAAAAATCTCCATGGATCTTCAACAAATCCAATCCCACTTGTCATTCTCTTCAATAGAATGACATGTCCACTTAAATTGCGTAGATCGCAAAATCAATCGTTGTTATGTTAATATCACACCTCTAGCAGTAAACTTTCATTCCCAGCAGAGTACTAGTCATGTTAACACTAAACCTCTGACGATAGACTCTGGCATAATCCCCAGCGGATCATACTCTACTTGTTATTCTCATCAATAGAATAGCAAGTCCACAAAACTTGTTCAAATCACAAGTTCTGATCCCACTGTCAAGTTAACATCACACCTCTAACAGTAACCTTCTCAAATTTTCCCAGTAGAGTTACACCTCTGGCAATTAAAACTCTTTCAAAGAAGCTTTGAGCGTGAACTTCGCGTCTCAAGTACAGAGCCGCGTCTCCATGAACTTAAGAGTTGCGTCTCAACAGCAAGTAAAGGATGTATCTCTACAGAAATTGAGAGCCACGTCTCTACAATAATTGAGAGTCGCATCTCAACTTTGGTGAAGTTCGCATCTCCACTTGATCAGTGTGCGAGAATCACGTCTGTGAGAGCTGCGTCCTCTCCCCCCCAATACAAAGAGTATATCTCTGCTACTACAATCAGTTCAACAATACACTGGCAAAGGCAATTGACAACTCCACCGGTTCAACAGTACACCAACAATAAAATTACAATAATCTTTCTCGGAGGCTTCAAGCAGTTCAATAGTACACTCACGAAGACCAGAACCCAGACAAGATCAAGCTCGAGACTACCTCTCAAAAGAATGCCAGTCTGGTTATAGGAAGTCCCAATTCAACTGAAGTCCAAAGTATTCCGAAGTCCGTCTCAGTCAACCACGGAGTTTCGAAAACTTTGGAGGAGGTTCTGTAGGCTATCAAAAAATTACTGAAGATAAAGTCTCAGACGCGAACCACCCAGACGCGGAGATCGCGTTCCAGCCTCAGACGTGAACCTCCCAGACGCAGAGATCGCGTTCCAGCCTCAGACATAGACCTCGCGTTCCAATGTCAGATGCGGAGGTCGCCAGACGCAGACCTCACGTTCCAATGTCAAGACGCGGAGGTCACCAGACGCAGACCTCGCGTCCTTTGTCAGACGCAGAGGTCGCCAGACGCAGACCTCGCATTCCAATGTCAGACGCGGAGGTCGCCAGATGCGGACCTCGCGTTCTAATGTCAGACGCGGAGGTCGCCAGACGCAGACCTCGCGTCCTTTGTCAGATGCGGACCTCAGCCAACTTCGCGTTTCAACTCAAACACAAGTCTGAGCAGCTCCACGTTTCAACACAGACGCGAGCCTGTAAGCTCCGCGTCTCAACATCAGAGTGAGGTCCGCGTCCAACGCGAGACCCGCATTTTTGCTATAACTAAGCCACAAACTTGGTCAGTTACACCCTATTTTCTCTCCACATAATGGGGAATAGCTTCCCATTATGGAGAGATTTAAGGAGTTGGTTACACCTTCCCACTATGGACAGATTTAAGGGTTGGTTACACCCCAATTCCTCTATAAATAACTATGAATAGCTAGAAAAAAAGGGGGACAGAAAAAAGAGGAGACCTCTCTAAGGGGATGTAAGGGGGCCATGGAGGGGGACCTCTAAAAAGGGCTTGAAGGGGAGAGTCCTGGTGAAGGAATCTAAGAAGCCATGGGCGGGGGGAGAGCTACTTCGCCAGAGTTTGGTCTTAAAGCCTAGAAAGAGTTCAACTCTTTCTGTTAACTTGTTGAGTTCAAGTTCTTTAAATCTCTTTGAGATTCCATTACTGATAGGAGTTGTGCTACTCCATCAGCAAATCCAAAGAGAGGATCCATAAGAGAAACTTGACGTTCGATCGGTCAACGGAGAATAAGACTCACTCTCCACCGCTACACAAAGAACCCGCATTAAATAAAGAGGAGAATCAATCAAAAGATTCCCTCTCTTTTGTAATCGGATTATATTTGTTGTAATTTTCTATTCAATTAAAAGAATTTTGTACTTGTGATTTTTCCGACGCGTTCATACAATCATAAATATTGCAAGAAGATTCATCAAAAATAACTTTGAGATCACGATCACATAGTTGACTAATAATAAGTAAATTATGTTTAAGCCCATCAACAAGAACTACATTTTCAATTAAAAGAGATGTACCAATCTTGATGTTACCTATACCGATGATGGTGCCCTTGGAGTCATCTCTGAAGGTGACGGTGCCACCTTCAACATACCTCGATAGGGTTGTAAAATTGTTGATGTCCCATGTCATATGCCTTGAGCAACCACTATCAAGGTACCACCGCTCTCTACGTCTTGGAGTCTTGGTGTTTACGTATATCAAATAATTGAATGGTTGATTTTGGTACCCATATTTTCTTTGGTCCTAATACGTTAGTGTTTCGAACTCAAACATGATTATTCATGCTATTTATATGATCATAACAAAATTTGGCTAAATGACCATTTCAGCCACAATAAGTATATTTATAAATTCTTCTATATTTAAAAGCATAATGAGCATGTGGTTTATGAACATGTGATTTGTGAACATGTGGTGTTTTAGAATGATTGACATGTGATGTGTTGGCATAATGAACATGTGGAGTTTTAGCATGTGATGGTTTATCATGTTGAACATGTGAAGTGTGCATGTGTTTCTTTGACAACATTTCTTCTAGTTTGGTATTATTAACGCACAATCTTTTTAAAATATTCTCAAATCATTTATTTTAGTTTTTAATATAGAAATCTCATTTTCATCAATTTTAAGATATTTAGCTTTGCATGCAACTCTATAGGCATCAAAATCTCTTTGTGTTGAAATAATAGTGGAAGATAATTCATCTTTTTCTTTTGTAAAAATAGCAATTTGGTTGTTAAGCATTTCATTTTCCCTTTTCAATTTTAAACAATCTTTCTTCTTAGAATCATAATTTTCTGAAAGTTCAATAAAAGCTTGTAATAACTCTTCTTTGCTTATTTCAATATCATCATAAGATGGTTCGGAAGTTACCTTAAGTGTGTTTACCATGAAACACATGTTAGCCGTGTCAACTTCATCTTCGGATTCACTTTCTGAATCCCAAGTGGCTTTGAACGCCTTCTTTACAAACGGCATCTTTTGCTTCATGGAGGAAAATATCTTGTTTTTGAAATCTGGACATTCGGCCATGATGTGTCCAGATTCCGACAGTTATAGCATGTGATCTTCTCCTCCTTCCCTTCTCATCGCCTTCTATGGTTGAGATTTTTCTTGTGGTATATTCTTTTTAAATTTCTCACAAGAAGAGATAGCTCTTCATCTTCTTCATCATCGAAGATGGTGGAGGTAGATTTGAAAGCAATAAACTTTTTCTTTTGAGGCGCTATTTCTTCTCTAGCCTTTTTCTCCATCTCATGAGTCTTAAGGTTACCAATAAGACTAATGAGCTCCATCTCGTTTTTGTCGTTCAATTCTTTCAAGGTGGTAGCTTTGATTTCCCATGATGAAGGGAGTGCACGAATCACCTTACGCACCTTTTGGTCGTTGTTAATTTCATCACCTAGAGAAGTAAGAGCATTTGTGATTTTAGTAAACTTAGTAATCATATCATCAATAGATTCATCTTCTTGCATTCTAAAACTTTCATATTAGGAACGCAAGAGATCAATTTTATCTCTCTTGACTTATGATGTTCCCTCATGAGTGACTAATAAATGTTGCCAAATCTCATAGGCGGATTTGCAATGGATAACCCGTGTTAAGTCACCCTCATTTAATGCTAAAAGTAAGGCATTTTGAGCCTTCGAATTTGCATCAACTTCCTTAGAGGTAAGATCGGACCAAGTGTCCTCCTCACCCACGGGTTCACTATAGGGCTTGGTCAAAGACTTAGCAACTCGGCTACCTAGAGATTGCAAAAATATGTTCATCCTAACTTTCCATATGGGAAAGTTGAGTCCATCAAATTTGGGTGGGGTCTTAATGTTATCAGCCATCTTTACTAGTGGATGAATGAAGATATGAAAATAGTGATTAGCAACTTATAGGATCTCTCTAAGATTGTAAAGCCAAAAACTAGAGTCCTACCTCTGATACCAATTGAAATCACACCTAGAGGGGGGTAAATAGGTGTAATGCTAATCAATGCACAAATTAAAAATGAGATGATGTAATGATCACTCAAAGCAAGATTAAAAGCCGTATACCCCGTGAAGGGCTCTGAACTTCTTCCTCGTGATTCCTCTAAATAAGAGTTTGAGGTGCGCAATGGAATCTTGTTGTAAGAGTATAGATCAAGAATATAAGAATGAATGAATAGAAAGTAAAAGACACAAGTAAACCAATCGCAAACACAGAGATTTGTTTCGAGGTTCGAGCACCCAACTCTACGTCCCCGCCTTCACCCAGAAAGATTTTCGACCCACTAGAATTTTCACAAAGGATTACAATCACTAGGGAGTACCCAACTCCTCAATCACACTCCTCTAGTGAAGAGGTAGTGTAGCCATAAGTACAATAATCACTTAGTGATCAAAAGACCACCAACTCTCTTTGAAAAACTTTTCTTTACAAAATCTTAGAGAATAATATGTAGGATTGAAGCTCAAGGTTTGTAAGTAAAAATAGAATAAAGAAGAAGAGGGATTTGATTCAAAAACTTCAGAAATAAAACAGAGATTAGAGCACAAAAAACTGAGAGTAAATACTTCTTTTAAGAATACTCAAACTTTGAAAACTTTGTAATAGTTGTTATTTTTCACCTCAACCCCAACCACCCCTATATATTGGATTTAGGTAGGGATTAAAGGGTAAACATCTATTTGGACTAAGCAGGTATAATTTGACCAAAATCCAGCCTAATCCACGTTTTAAGATAAAAATCACGTTTTAAAACAGATTTAAAAAACTAGTCGTTTGGCCAGAAATGCAGAGCACGGTCGACCTGTCGGTCGTCCGGTTTTCAAATATTATGACCGTTGGCTGACTCCAGTCGACCACCTGGTCGACCGGCCTAAACCGATAGTTTGGGTCTGTCAGTCGGTCGACCGCTTGGCCGACCGCTCGGTCGACCGTAATGGGGGTCCGTCGACCGCTCGGTCGACCGGGGAACGTGCCCACATGCACACCCCATAGGCCAGGACTGTGATCGACCACGCGTCGACCGTTCTGACCTGTAACAGAGCCGGTCGACCGCCCAGTCGACCGCAACAGGTCATAAGCAGAAAACATGTTAGAATTCTGATTTGAAGATATGTTATTTTCAAAGGGATTTTTGTAAAGGCTCTATAGAATACAATAAGCTAAGTATGCATAGACTGAAATAGGACTTAAAGTATTTTATCAAGAGTCAAAAATAATCTTTTGAAAACACGTGTAATTTTTTGTGTGTGTAGGGTATTTGAGCTTCAATACCATATACTATTCTTTAACAAACTAATAATACAATGATCCACAGGTAGGCGTCTCTGAATCGCATTGCTGAGCGTAGAATGAGCTAGAGTCTCTTATCCTATGAGTGAGTCCTCTTGAGCCATCAACCTTGTAACATGCTTGATAACTCTTGAGCCATCAATACCTGTATCAACCTGAAATTCATTCTTTAACTTCTATTAGTACCAAATAGTTTTTATATGGTTTGTTATCATCAAAACACATAACCCAGGGATTGTAACCTTTGGGCCAACAATTTGGTCAACCATCTTATCAACATTCAACTTCTTCTTTTCTAGAACAACCTATAGAGGAAAAATCAGATTTTGAAAAGATTCTAGAAGCTTTGCATTAGTCCGAGCAATAAGTTCAAAACATGAAAGACTCACAACCCCTCAAAATTTTCAAATCCAAATCCCTACTCCATGTTTCAAGTCCCACAACAAGAAGAAGAACCTATTGACTTAGAAAAGAGAATAAAAAATATGATTCAATACCAAAAATAATTTCATCCAAACAAATCTTGATTGTACCCAGTCTTTCAATAGGGTAGAAGCACAAATGGGTCGTTTAGTCAACATAATTAATGATAATAATGAACAAACTCTCTCTATCTAATTTCTGACCATTTTCAATTTCCCTAACCATATTAATACGAATCAAGAATCATGGTGTCTTGGAGACTTTAACCAAAATTTAATTGCACCACAACATATTGAACTTGACCAATCCCAAACCTTAGACAGATTGGCAAGTTTTCATTTCAAGAAAATTGAACTTGAATATGAATGTGACCCTGATCTCCAACTTTGTGATTCAATTCTAATTTTTGAATCTATATTGACTTCAGTGTCCTTATCTGATTTGGACCCATTTCCTAAGTCAACATTGATTCATGTACCCAGAGAGCTTGAATTTGACCCACTTAATTTGGAAAGTCACATTCTATTGATGGAAAAAGAATGTGAATTTCAATTCTTTGATTTGGACACAACTCTTGAACCAAAACTGACTCTCGAATCCAAACTTGATTTTTTTTCGAGTTAGTATTGGTTCAATGCCCGTAGCATTCATTGATGGACTCTCGAACCCACTTATTTTGGAAAGTCACATTCCATTGATGGACTATTCAATGCCCCTAGCACTTTTATGAGATTGTTGAACCAAGTATTGAGCCATTCTTGCAGAAGTTTGTGGTTGTCTACTTTGTCGACATCCTTATCTACAGTTCGAGTGAAGATGAATATATGCAACACCTGACAGTGCTACAAGACAATGAGTTATATGTCAATTTGAAGAAGTGCAGCTTCATGTCTAGTAGCTTGATATTCAAGAAATCCATGTTGATGAAGATAAGGTAACGGCAATACAGGAGTGGCTTACACCTAAGAGTGCCACAGAGATGAGGAGTTTTCATGATTTAACTACTTTCTTTGATCTTTCATCTGGAATTTTAGTAGCTTTGTGTCACCTATCACCGATTATTTGAAGAGGAAAGGTTTTTTATTTAGACCGAGGTGGTCTATGAAGCTTTTATACTAATCAAAGATAAGCTTATCAATGCTCCCATATTGACTTTTCCTAATTTTGAAAAGGTGTTCAAATTAAAGTGCAATGCTTGTGGAATTGACATTGGAACGGTTCTCTCGCAGGAGAAAAGGCACATTGCTTTTATAAGTGAAAAGTTGAATGAAGCAAGGCAAAAGTTGTCTTCTTATGAGCAAGGATTATATGGTGTATCATTCTTTAAAGACTTGGGAGAGCTATCTTATACCTTATGACTTCGTGCTCTATTCAGACCATCAATCTCCCCTACATTTCAAAAAACAAAAGCACATTAACAAGATGCATGTAAGGTAGGCATCTTATTTTAAACAATTCAACTTTTTGATATGACACAAATCCGGTGTTGACACCAAAGTTTCTGTTGCATTGAGTAGGAAAGTCTCATTATTGGCTTTTTTATAAAGTGAGATCATTGGCTTTGATTTTTTGAAGGAGTTACATAAAAAAAAATGAAGACTATGAGGAGGTTTGGAGAAGTGTTCGACAAAGCAACTCGTGCAAGACTATCATATTATGGATGATTTTTTTTAAAGAAAATCGGCTTTGTGTTTTTACTGACTTCTTTGAGAGAGAAAGTCATTCGAGATTTCCAGGAGATAGATTTGGAGGACACTTTGGAAGAGAAAAAACTACAACTAATCTTGAAGAGAGGTATTATTGGCCTCAATTGAGAAAGGACGTGCTTATAATTGTGAGGAGTTGTCTGATTTTCTAAGTTTCTAAGAGACAAGCACAAAATACAGGTTTGTACACACTCTTGCCTGTTCCTAAAGATATTTAGGAGGATTTAAGCATGAATTTTATGTTGAGACTTCCTTGCACACAAAATGGCGTGATTCAATCTTCGTTGTGGTAGTAAGATTCTCAAAAATGGCTCACTTTATTCTTTGCCACAAAACTACCGACGCACCGCGTGTGGTCAAGTTGTTCTTTCAAGAGGTTTTGAGGTTGCATGGTGTGCCGAGTTTCATTATTTAAGAACAAGATAGTAAGTTCTTGACTACTTTTTGTACTACTTTATGGAGGAGATTTGATACATCCTTGAAGTATGATAGCGCGGCGCACCCTCAAACCGATGGACAAAAGAAAATTGTCAACCGCACTTTAGGCAATTTGCTACGAGGCATATATGGAGACGAACCAAGAGCGTGAGATCAAGTTTTACCTCAAGCTGAATTTGCTTACAATGGCACGATGCACAATTCAATGGGTATGTCACAGTTTGTAATTGTCTATAGAAAGATACCTCATCATCTCTTAAATTTAGCTAAACTACCAAATGGGGAGAAGCTTAGTAGTGCAATTAGCGTTATGGCCGAACAAATACTAGATATTCAAGAAGAGGTTTGATTGAAGTTGGAGAAATGCAATGTAAAGTGTAAGGCGGCAAGTGACAAGAAGAGGCGGAAGAAAATCTTTTGTGAAGGAGACATGATAATTGGTGTACTTACGGAGGGAGAGAATTCATGTTGTTGCTTATAACAAGTTGAATCAAAGAAATATGGACTGTTTAAGATCGAGAAGAAGATTAGTGATAATGCTATGTTGTAGATCTTCCAAACGATAAGGCGTTGTTCAAGACAGTCAATGTGGCGGATCTCTATGCATACCATCCTACCAAGCGGATGTACCCAGAATATAACTTTAGGGCGAGTTCTTTTGAAGAGAGAGGGACTGATGTAGGAGACCGAGGCAACGGGAAAGCTGATGCAGCAGCGATACAACAACAGGTACATATTAATCGATTGGCCCCAAATTTTAGTCGACTAGGTCTCTAAACAGAGAGATGAGTTCTTTCAGTAGTCGACTTACCATTCGACTAGAGTTTATTAGTCGACTAACAAATCTTAGTAATCGACAGTTTTGTGCAATAGAGAGTAGGACAATTTTATGGACTTCTTATTAGTTGACTGCTAGTCTAGTCGACTAATACTGTCACCGACTGTTTTTAGATTATGTTTAGGATTTCGTTTTCGGGTCCATTTGAATTCCAAATTTTGTTTTTGTTTCTTTATTTCTAGTCTCCTAGTTAAGATAGGCTTCAACTTTTAAAGCCTATATAAGACCATTGTATATTTGTAATTGTAATCATTGAATTTTTTTATTATTAATAAAATTTTAGTTTTTTTTTTCCCAATTGTTCGTGGATTCGAGTTGTTCTCTTTTGCTCATAAATTCAAGTTGTTTTGCTCAGGGATTTGAGTTTTATCCTACCTAAAGGTATCCCTTAGGATTCGTCGGCATTGATTTAGCCTTTGTTGCGCTTCCTTGTCTGTGTCAGTCATGTTATCCACAATTTTGAAATTAACATAACTGCAGTTGATAAGGTGTACAGGGAAGCCTGGACTTATTTCTGCATTCCTTCACCTTATGCAGCTGAATTAGGTATTTTCTAGAAGCACAAGACTAGTGAAAGGATTGAAGCTCTGAACAAGAACTTAAGGGTAGTTCTAAATCGTTTCTTGCTTTTTCCCCCACTACATTTTTCTAGAATTAAGGCTACAAGATATTCGAATACGTTATAGATTCGCTCGCCGCAGTTTTAAATCCAGTATGCCAACTCATGATAGATGCCAGATTTCACGTTTGCAAAGAACTTCTCTGCCATAGTATTGACACAGATGGTGTTAAAAGTTATTGATGAATAGCATGCAGACATTGACCTAGATACATATTGTAAATTCCAGGGTTTGAGATGACAGTCACAAATAATTTCTGCGTGAGTCTTCAATTCAAAATATGTACATAGCAAACTAAGTTGTGGGGACATCACACTTAAATTATGTAGCGCGACAGCAATCAGGCTGCAGTAAATCTCTGCTACAGTATCACTGCAGGGCCACCTCTGTTTGCAATCTCTGACACATAAGGCTGAAACTGGCAACAGTTAATCTTCACACTACTATAGAACTGATTCTGATGAGTTCTCGTGTGTAATGGTGAGGGATGGAAGTTACATCTATGTAGAATTGTAGATAGGGCTCAAGTTTCATAAAAGAAATTTAGATATAATCTAAGTTTGCTATTTAATTAAATCAACTCTAAAAATGTCTATTTGTTTTCAGTATTCAATATTGAAAGTTATGTAAAAATCCCGGAACTTTCCTCATCAAACATTACTTATGGAAAAACATTTCTCGTGGAAATAGAGATGCTAACTAGAAGTATCCACTGGATATTCTAGCATTCCAAATTTAAATGTTAAACTTACAGATCTCTGCTGTGCAAATTTGACGGCCAGAATCTATATAACTGGTATATTTCAATGGGCTATTTTAATGTTATGTTAGCATAAATAAACGATTCATCATCCATCTTTGTTCCAAAGGAGTTAGCTAGTGTTTATTCTTAGGGGAGAGAGGCTGTCCATGATATATGGGAGTCAACTGCAGTCCTTGCAAGTTGATGTCATGCAAATGATAGGTTGATGTTTCATTCATAATTGATTTTTGAATGCCTTGAATAGAAATTGACAGAAGCATTAGTGTGTTGATACTTGGACATTGCATGACATCATACTTGCATATGAAATAGCACCGTGCCATGATGCTGAATGCAGTGTAAATGATTGGAGGATTCAAAATTTTTTAAGTGCAATAATTGGGGGGGAAAAAAACTGGATTCATCAGAAGTGCACAATGAAGTTTCAAGAGAGCTTTAGGCAAAATTAAGGTTTTTCCTACTGGTTCTGTAGTAAATTGTTGGGAAGTATCATATAATCCGAAGGTGTTCTGCACGGCGGAATGAAGTAGCCTTTCTGCAGCGGTAATTTTTGTCTGCTAGGCAAGAGGATAGTAGGTTACAAATTCTTTCTCGGTAAGACTTGTATTTCTATTACTATGAAATTAATAAATGAAACTAAAGTAGTTAATGGTGGGGTTACCATTATCCTTTTTCTTATACGTGTTCCAAAGAAAAGGAATTTGTTCATTTCTTTTCTTTTTTTTTTAATTTGAGACCTCGAAAAATGAAATGGCGTGGAAACACAAAGGAATAGGAACTCTGAAATGGAAATTGAAACAAAATGTAGCTCCAGTCCCTTCGGAAATGGTAAGATTTTTGGCGCAAGAAGAGGAGGTGATCCATATCATCTTGACGGATTCCTGCTATATTACAGTACCTTGATCCTTATATAGGAACAGTTTTGGCTGAATATTTTATGTATTATGAACAACACACTTCAATAATTTATGATGATCTCTCCAAACAAGCACAAGCTTATCGTCAAATGTCTTTTTTATTAAGAAAACCCCCTGGTCGTCAGGCTTATCCAGGAGATATTTTTTATTTGCATTCACGCCTTTTGAAAAGAGCTGTTAAATTAGGTCTCGTAAATTAATGCAATCAACAAGCCTAAGTCATAAAAAGCATGTTGCTCATCTTCTAACAGTTACCTGATGCTTGTCATGAACACGCTCTAACATCTATTCTACCATTCTCTGTTCCTCTTGACAGTCACTAGCCGATATTGTTATGGCCGAAGTTGGGATGGGAAAGTTAGCGGGTACTAGAGATGGCTCCGCATCCGCAAATGGTCACGTTTGAGTGTTTGGTTTGCAAGTTAATGATCTAGATCCGTTTTTGTATGTTTGTAAAGAAATGAAGTATGAGTATGCAGCTGCATCGAGCTTCTTTTTTGGTGTATATACCATTCACTCACCATCTTTTATGTAACTCTTTTCTGCACTAATCAAATTCCTTGTAGTCACTTTGTGATTGGCTATCGCAATCTGAGACACCAGTTGGAATCATAGTTAGCTGTAACTCTTAATGTAAAGTGTATCCAACTCATCACGATTTGTTTTCATGTGTTTGTATTGCTTGTGTATGAACTGTGCAAGGCCTAAACTTAGAATGGTAAAAGGGCTGGGATCCTACAGAAAGTGCCCCTAAAACTTGTACAAACAAGGGTCGTAGCTCTCTTATAGGAAAAAAAACAGATATCAATTGCAAAAAAGTGAGTTTTTCCTCATGCATGCAAGTTTGCATTGGGCTTATGGCCTTCTGAATTGTGATCAGATTTCTCTGAGATTTCAATGATTACATTATTTGTTTTTTTTTTATTTTTTTGTAGTATATTGTCCATAATCTTCAAATGGAAATTCACAGAAATTCCCTTCTAAAAACTAACCGTCCTTGTTCAGACAAATGATTAGTATTCACATGATAATTGGATTTTTCTCCATGGCATTTTTCTTTCTTTTTTTTTCTTTCTTTTTTTGATTGATAATCTAAAACAGACACACAGAGAGACACACGCAGTTGAAGCATCTTTAGGTATAATCAAACTCTTTCGAAATTGAGGATTTGAATGTAAATCTTTTTCTTCTAATTTCTCTCTAATTAGAATGGCCAGATTAGAACTGACACAAACTAATGCTAACCTGTAATATTCTTATTCCCCCTCCCTCTTCAACAAAGAACAAGCATCTAAATCAGCCATTCCTCGTGCGATTAGTGCTTAATCGTGAAACATATTCCTCGGCGAAAGTGGTCATCATGATAAAAAGAAGCCGAGGGGAATTATTCCCCGCGCATCTCATTGCATGACAAATGAATTTGTCTTGAAAACTCGCACCAGAGCATTTTCTTTCAAGAATTGCGATCTTATCAACTAAATGAGTTGAATGATTCTTGCATCTGAGGAGACGTGTGAGGTCTTAATGGATCTTGTAATCGTTCTTTATTCATTTAGTTTTATCAAATCATTAACACTCTCTTAAGAATCTCGATTAAAGCCTTTAAAGGCGATGACTTTTTTCTAGTTGCATCACTATCCATTTTGCTAATTATGATAAAGAGAGCGTTAATGATTGTATAAAGAATTCTAGTTGGTAAAAAGGTTCTCCGAATTTTGAGTTAATTACTATCTTAAACTCCATTATCAGTGAGGTCCCTTGTTGACGAGCCTTGTAGGGAGGCTAACAAAAGCAACAAGATGGATATATTAGAATCTAAAGCCAAATGTCTTTCACTTGTCATAAACTTTTACTCCATTAACATAAAAAAGAAGAATATCAATTCCAATCCTTTTAGTATATCTAATGAATAAACACACTCAATAATTTTCTTTAAACTTGAATTTGATCAGAACAGTATCTACTTTATTTCTCTGTTTAATTTATCTCTTGGAAAAGATGAATCTGGCCAATGGAAGACAGAAGACAGAATTTCAATGGAGTAAAAAGTGTAAAAGATAATTGTAGAAGAAGAAGAAGAGGTAAAAAAAAAAAAAAGTAATTATGTAAAGCTCTCTGGATCCAGTTACATGAAAGAATTACAAAAGGTATAGCCTGTAGACTGCAACCAAACAAGAGGCTGCTAGCTAGGGTTGTGCACTGCAATAGATGATTCAAGAGTGGGATAAGCTTTGTCTAAAATGAGACAAACCCTAATAAGACCTCAAAATCAATTCAAATGTCCAGTGTGTTGGAAAGAGAGAATATTGCCAAGGAAGTTGACATGGATAGCCGAGAGGTCGTCGAGGTGATCGTCACGGAAGTCGACGACGAAAGGCGAAGGAAACAGCAGCAGAAGAAAGCAACAGCAGCAGAACAGGCTCAGCGGTCGACCGGCCCGGTCGATCGCACGTGTACAACGTGCACAGGGTCAGAGAGCGGTCGACCGCCCAATCGACCGCATTGCCTGACTGTCTCTGTTGGGCACCCGGTCGACCGGTCGGTCGACCGCCAGTCGACCGAAATGCCTGACTGTAATTGCCCAACTCTCTGTTGGGCACTCGGTCGACCGGTGGAAGAAGTCGGTCGACCGTCCGGTCGACCGACCTGCGGGTGCGGGCTGTGATTTGCAGGTTTGGAAACCTGTTGTATTTAAGGGCTGCTATTAGTTTCTAGGGTTTTTGTATGAGAAGAATCTGAAAGTTAGAGCTCTCTTGCATTCAAAGAGGCTGCTAGCAATTGTAATCATCTTCCTATCAATTAATCTCTCTTCTGGATTGCCCCGAGGACGTAGGCGTTGAGGCCGAACCTTGTTACATTATTTGTTTGAGCATGTTCTTCTTCTGGTGATTGTTTTGTGCTGGTTGTGATTGTTCTCTGTGTTTGGGAGATCAAGGAGATCCTCATCAGGTTGTTGTCGTAGGCACAACAAGTGGTATCAGAACTTCCAGGTTTCGCTTGGAATTTCTGGAGATTCGGAGGGCTCGAGGTCTGATTCGGTGGAGATCGTGTGTCGATCTCAAATCAGAGTTATTAGTGTTCGTGGGATCGTGTGTCGATCTCAGGAGGACACAAGGAGGGCTCGTGGAATCTGTGGTGGAGTAGATCCGGAGAGAAACTCGATCTAAGGTTTCAAGGGAAAGGTAAAAATCTAATTTTTAGCTGAGTAGTGATCTATTTCCAGTTGGTTGTTCTTCCGCATAGATAGAGGATCAAGTAATCTCAATGGCAGAAGAAATTGCTTCGGTTAAGACCATGAATCCTTACCCGAGGATTGATGTTGTCAAGTTCAATGGTACAAATAACTTCAGGATGTGGAGATGTGAGGTTATGGATGCACTGAATGCATCTAACCTCGAGGACACTCTCCTATTGGAAAAGAAGAGGAGCACGACCACTGATGAAGAGTGGGCAAAGATGAACAGGTAGGCATGTGGATTGATACGTTCATGTTTGTCGCAAGACATAAAATACCTTGCGCAACATGAGACGTCGGCGAAGAAACTGTGGGAAACCATTGCGAAGAAATACCTGACTAAGAGTGTTGAGTCCAGGTTGCAGCTTAAGAGTAAGCTGCACAGTTTTCAAATGAAGAAGGGGAGCACAGTGAATGAACACATCAACCGATATACTAAGCTTCTTACAGACTTGGTAAACGTGGATGTCACGATAGATGAGGAAGATAAGGCGATCATCTTTCTGAACTCACTCCCGGCGGAGGAGTATGAGACATTCATTCTGACCTTCATCAATGGAAGGCAGACATTAGATTATGATGAGGTGTCATCTGCACTGTAAAGTTATGAGATGAGGAAGAAGGAGAGACATCCTTCTAAATCCAGTTCATCGGCGGAGGCACTGGAAGTAAGAGGCAAAAGTTCATCGCGGAAGGGTTAGGAGGTTAGAGGAAGATCGAAGTCCAGGCCGGGCTTCAGGGATCTCAAAAGAAATCAGTGTGCTTTCTGCAGAGAGATTGGGCACTGGAAGGTGGACTGTCCGAAGTTCAAGGGAAAGAAGAAAGAATCAAAGTCCGAGGCAAATCTTGCAAAAGTGGTAAACACTGCAAGCAGTAAATCACAGGCAGATGGATCGGATTCGGATTCTTCGGTGTTCTCGTTTTCAGTTACTACGCCCATCATAGGCTACTCGGGTGAAAATGAGTGGATCTTGGATACAGGTGCAACATATCATGTATGCCCTAATCGGGACTGGTTTACCAGTTTTGAGAAGCTGGAGGGTGTTCGGTCGTCATGGGCGACGATCATCCGTGCATCATGGAGAGTGTTGGCACTATTCCAATCAGAATGTTTGATGGGATGGTGAGAGAGCTGAAAGAAGTCAGGTACGTACCTCAGTTGAAGAGGAACTTGATTTCCGTAGGAGCTTTGGAATCATTGGGCCTTGGGGTGTCTATTAAGGAAGAAGTCCTTAGAATGACAAAAGGCTTTATGGTGGTGTTGAAGGCCGAGCGCCGGAACAGCCTATACTACTTGAAGGGTAGTACGGTGACAGGGCAAGTGGCGGCTTCTACCAGTCCGAAGGAAGATTCAATCCGGTTGTGGTACATGAGACTGGGATATGCAGGGGAGAAGACAATGCAAGCTCTTGCGAGGCGAGGGTTGCTGAAGGGTGCTGAGACCTGCAAGATGGATTTCTGTGAGCGTTGCATCATCAGTAAGAAGACCAAGGTGAAGTTTGACACAGCTTCACACTGCACAGAGGGTATTCTTGACTATGTTCACACAGATGTATGGGGACCTACCAAGACTGCATCAATTGGAGGTAACACTATTTTGTGTCGTTCATTGACGATTTTTCTAGGCGCTGTTGGGTGTACACCATGCGACATAAAAATGAAGTCCTAGAACTGTTCGTGAAGTGGAAGGCTAATGTGGAGAGAAGCACGGGAAGGAAGGTCAAGGTCCTCCGTTCTGACAATGGAGGAGAGTACAAATCAGATCCCTTCCTACAGCTATGCCTTGATGAGGGCATAGAGAGACACTTCACTATACGAGAGACTCTGCAACAAAATGGGGTGGCTGAGAGGATGAACCGGACTTTGCTAGAGAAGGTCCGGTGTATGTTATTCAATGCAGGACCGTCAAAGAAGTTTTGGGCTGAAACTTTGGCGTATGCATGCTACCTCATCAATAGGTTGCCTTCGTCTGCAATAGGGGGAAGACTCCTCTTGAAGCTTGGTCAGGAAAAGCTGTTGGAGACTATGATTTGCTACGGGGCTTCGGATGTCCAGCCTACTACCATGTCAGAGAAGACAAGTTGGACCCAAGGGCAAAGAAGGGGGTGTTCGTTGGATTCAAGCGAGGAACCAAGGGGTTCAAGATTTGGGATCAAACGGACAACAAGTTCATACTCAGCAGGGATGTCACGTTCGATGAGGCTTCATTGATGAAGCCTATGGTCTCTCAGCAGGTGGAGACCAGTAAGACCAAGGAGCTATTGCAGCAGGTGGAGATTGATGCAGATCCACCATCTCTAGAGGAATTAGTATCAGTTCGGATCATTCCTGAGGTGACACAGGGCAGTGATTGAGCAGTTGAAGAAGATGCTGAAGAGGTTGAACAGGGTCAAGAGCAGGTCATGGGTACTGTTCCAGATCCTACTGCAGTGGAAAGACCAAGAAGAAACACTAGGAGACCAGGTTGGCTCACCACTGATATGGTCGTCGCGTATGCACTTCCAGTCGTCGAGGATGCTATTACATCTACCTTCAGAGAAGCTGAGATCAGTTCGGAAGTAAGAATGTGGAAAGCGGCCATGAATGAAGAGATGCAATCTCTCTACAAGAACGACACATGGGAACTCACCAAGTTGCCCAAAGGGAAGAATGCCATAAGGTGCAAGTGGGTATATGCTAAGAAGTAAGGATCTCTCTAAGAAGATGCAGTGCGCTACAAGGCACGGGTGGTGGCTAAAGGCTACGCTCGGAGGGAAGGAATTGACTATAACGAGGTATTCTCTCCTGTAGTTAAAACACTCGTCAATTCGTATTCTATTGGCCTTGGTTGCGTAGAATGAGTTGGACCTTAACCAACTTGATGTGAAGACCGCTTTTCTCCACGGCGATCTTGAAGAGGAGATCTACATGACACAGCCCACAGGTTACAAAACTGCAAAGAGTTAGTATGCAAGCTAAAGAAGTCGCTGTACAGTTGAAGCAATCTCCAAGACAGTGATACAAGCGATTTGATAGCTTCATCAGAAAGAAGAAGTACACACGTAGCCACTATGATCCATGTGTGTACTACAACAGGCTACCATCAGGTGAATATATCTATCTACTTCTTTATGTAGATGATATGTTGATTGCTTCGAGATCGAGATCTGCTATTGATGCTCTGAAGAAGGATCTATCGTCAGAGTTTGAGATGAAGGACCTGGGCGAAGTTAGGAAGGTTTTGGGCATGGAGATCACTAGAGACAGGAGAGCTGGCAGGGTGAGTTTGACTCAGAAGGGCTATTTGGAGAAGGTACTGGAGAGGTTCAATATCAGCAAGGATACCAAGTCTGTAAGTACACCTATGGCTCCTCACTTCAAATTATCTGCAAAGATGTCTCCGAGGAGTGTTCAAGAGCGTGAGTATATGTCTCACGTTCCATATGCCAGTGCGGTGGTAGCTTGATGTACACTATGGTGTGTACGAAACCAGATCTATCACAGGCCGTCTCCATGGTGAGTCGATATATGCATGATCCGGGACAGGGTCATTGGGAAGCTGTGAAATGGATCTTGAGATACATCAAGGGAACAATTGATGTAGGCCTGGTGTTTGAGAAGGACAACACTGGAAAGCAAGAGTGCATAGGGTATGTTGATTCAGACTATGCAGGTGACCTTGACAAGCGCCGGTCGACGACGGGATATGTCTTCACATTCTCACAGGCATCGGTGAGTTGGCGCTCCACACTGCATTCTACCGTCACTTTGTCGACCACAGAGGCTGAATACATGGTTATGACAGAGGCCATGAAAGAGGCAATCTGGCTTCAGGGTTGCTTGATGACTTGGGCGTGGAACAGGATCTGCTGAAGATTAACTGTGACAGCATGAGTGCCATTTACTTGGCGAGGAACTAGGTCTATCATGCAAGGACGAAGCATATTGACGTCAGGTACCATTTCGTTCGGGAGATTTTGTGTAACGCCCTGCTCCCCGGTGTACGTATCACTGTATCAGTACGCGATACGACGTATAATGTTGATTTGACCTCCGTGGTAGTCCGATTGAGCTGCTTTCAGTTTTAAAAATCATTTTCTAATATTTTAGATTTTTCAAGATTTTCTGAAATTTTTCTGGATTAGTTTGGAATATCTCCGTAGTCGGTGTTGACCGATACCGAAATTTAAATATTATTATTACATATTTAACCCCAATTTATGATTTTTAGCGTTCGGGAGATATCGGGAGCATCCGGACTCCGATTCAGGCGATTCTGGATCCGTTGCGATCGTGGGAAAGAGAGCTACCTTCTCATGGCTAGTTTGTGAGTATTTTTTTTATAAATTATATTTTACTGTGTTAGTGACATTGACCTATTAATTATTGATTATGGATAAAATCCGGTAACTATTAATTATTCACTGGTCATAATCATACAGTCATTGGAATAGGAATGACCTAGAATATTGCTAGGTCTACTGACATAGACAATTTGAATACAGTCATGACCTGCACAGCCACTGACACGCGGGTGTACACTCTTATGACATGTACTGTATCACAGTCACGTTACATGCATACTGATCCACAGATACACTATGACATTATACTGGTACTAGACATGCATGCTAGACACCGTTACTATAAGACACCGTCGACCACTAAGCATGCTTATGGCTACACGGATACTGTAGTTCACTGTATATGATAGTAGACACTGACCACTGTTATTACCTGTGAATGTTATACTGTCTGTGATGGCATATGACGCATGTTCTACATTGCATGGCATACGACGCATGTTCTGCATTGCATATATGATGCTTTCTGTAGAGCAGACATCACTACTGTATATACACTACACCGTATAGTGATTACACTGCATAGGCCCATCTGCCTGTACACGTCTATCACGTCGCCACTAGCACGTCACCACTAGATAACATTTTATATTATATAAACTGGATACGATTAGAGACATGACCTGATGATAACCAGTTAGGTAGTGATGGTATTAAAAGATGACCTGTTTATAGATTTCTACTGCTTACACGGTTATATACTCTGCTGCTTATTATATACTTATGATATGGTATCACTACCATAACATCATGTATTATATATTATTATCGTGCTTGTATTATTATTGTATCTATTACTGCCTCCTTCATTTTACCACTTACTAGGTCGCTTTCTGACGACCCTGGGTTTGCATGCCCAGATTTGGAGATTCGAGGTACCGTAGTATCAGAGAATGCCTTGGAGTGGCCTAGGAGATTCCTCATCGAGATCATTCATAGGTATTTTGTTGATTTATTTCTGTTATCTTATTTGTCCTCATTTTTCATATCTTTATGATCGCTGACCTCTTTCTGCAGGTATTCTTGTACTTATTTCATGCTGGAACTCATGTTTATATGGGGGTTATTTACTGTACTGAGGCTTAGCGTACGTACGTGAGGGTTTTCCGCCCTGCGTATGTACGTCGCCATAACGTCCCCGTACCTGCGGGATTGGGGCGTTACATTTTGGAGGAAGGTGACATCGACCTATTGAAGATTCACACTTCAGAGAATCTAGCGACATGCTTACGAAGGTGGTGTCGGGAGTGAAGTTTGTACATTGAAAAGCTTTGCTCCATGTCCTTCAGGTGGCTTGAGCTTGCTGAAGCTCATTTGGGTGAACTACAGATGACTTGATCCCTTGGGCAGGGGTACGTAGGCAACCACATTGGTGCAGCCGCTCTCAAGTCGATGTTCGGCTCAGATTTGGAGAATCTTCACCGAGGTGGAGAATTGTTGGAAAGAGAGAATATTGTCAAGGAAGTTGACATGGATAGCCGAGAGGTCGTCGAGGTGATCGCCAAGGAAGTCGACGATGAAAGGCGAAGGAAACAGCAGCAGAAGAAAGCAGCAGCAGCAGAAACAGGCTCAGCGGTCGACCGGCCCGGTTGACCGCATGTGCACAACGTGCACAGGGTCAGAGAGCGTTCGACCGCCCAATCGACCGCATTGCCTGACTGTAATTGCCTAAGTCTCTGTTGGGCACCCGGTCGACCGGTCGGTCAACCGGTGGAAAAGATCGGTCGACCGCCAGTCGACCGAAATGCCTGATTGTAATTGCCCAACTCTCTGTTGGGCACTCAGTCGACCAGTCGGTCGACCAGTGGAAGAAGTCGGTCAACCGTCCGGTCAACCGACCTGCGGGTGCGGGCTGTGATTTGCAGGTTTGGAAACCTGTTGTATTTAAGGGCTGCTATTGGTTTCTAGGATTTTTGTATGAGAAGAATCTGAAAGTTAGAGCACTCTTACATTCAAAGAGGCTGCTAGCAATTGTAATCATCTTCCTATCAATTAATCTCTCTTCTGGATTGCCCCGAGGACGTAGGCATTGAGGCCGAACCTCGTTACATTGTTTGTTTGCGCATGTTCTTCTTCTGGTGATAGTTTTTGTGCTGGTTGTGATTGTTCTCTGTGTTTGGGAGATCAAGGAGATCCTCATCAGGTTGTTGTCGTAGGCACAACACAGCGGGGCCATTAGTTTTCATGATTGGATTCGGTGGACCATGCAAATTGCAGTCCATCGAAAGTAGAGGTCCGCCACGGTATCGATTCCCATGTGTGACTCATGCAAACAGAAGACGAAAAGACAGAAATGATGGAGCATGGTAAGAAGAGCTCAACAACCGACCATTTCGTCCAATAAGAAGAGAAAGGAAAAGAATTTTGACTATCTTTAACTTATAACCTTCCGCTAACTTGTATAGAACTATTTTGTTTTTGGTTATCATTCAGTCTAATTCAAGTGATAAAATTAAAAAAAAATTAAAATAAAATAATAATTGTGTGGTGTCCTGTCTGTTTTGTGATCCGTGTTTTGCATGGTCCGCCAAATCCAAGCCCGTAATTTTTTGATGTAATGGATCCACACTCGCGTAGACAAAAGTAGCAAGTAAAGCATCCTCCCTCATTCCAATTCCCCGTCAGGAAAACTACAGCCGTTTCTTTTTCCCTCCAAACTCCAAAGTCTCAAATTAAATTTGATAATAATATATAATATACACACTATATAGTATATAATACAAGAAAGTAAAAAAAAATAGAATAAAATATACTCTCTCTGTTCGGTAATAGTACTGTGTTTTTATCAAAATTTTGTCCCAAATTAGTAGTTCATTTTGATTCTTAATACTACTTTTATAATTCTCAATGTTATTTTTATCATTCCTAATATATTTTTTATATCTTCAATTCTTTTTTATCATTCTCAATATATTTTTATTATTCTCAATACTATTTTTATCATTCTCAATACTACTTTTATCATTCAAATTTAATTTTACAAACTCTTAATTCTTATATTTGACCAAAATACGATAAATAAAAACGGCGGAGGGAGTAAAAATAAAGGTGCAACACCCAAAAGGAATATTGCCCTGGATGCACCAGAAAAAAAGACATTCAGCACAAGGGATAAAGTGGAAGGGGGCACGTGTCACAATGAGAATCTAGGTTAAAGAAGGCTTTTTTGTGATGCTGTTGAATTAGAGAGAGAGAGAGAGAGAGAGCGAGAGCGAGAGAGAGAGAGAGAGAGAGAGAGAGAGTCCATAGAAAAGGCATGGGTTGGAGGCTTGTACCTCAAGAATGACCTGGGAAAGAGACTAACCCTAATTATTACTTGGGGAATTCGATGCCCATCTCTTTTCTCTCTTCTCTCTCCTTTTCTCTCTAGGAATTTAGGGTTTGATGGTCAATTGAAAGATTTTGAGTAGAATTGGAACAATTGTTCTAGTTTTATCATAAAACTGAAACGATTTAGGAGATTAGAAAAGCTCATTAAATGTTTAGGTTGTGATAGTCGATTGACAATGTTGAGTGGAACCAGCACGATTATTTTAGTAGAATATTTTGATGGAATCAAACATTTTGGGTGATTAGAGAATCAATAATTTTGTATCTAAGGATTGCAAGTGTATTTCTTCAAGTAATGATAGAAGAACAAAATTCAAAATCGATAATTTGATGTTCTTGTAAATCCAAATTCCATCTTGCAGTAGTCAGAATCTGACCACTCTTTAAGATCACGGCACATGTCCCGTCGCACCAGGGGTATCTCAAGTGCACAACAAACTAACCCCGAGAAGAGAGAAACCCGGGCCTTCCCTCGAGCTCACATTCGACCCAGAGGAGAGGACCTCAGACCCAGCTCACATTCGACCTTGAGGAAAGGCCCTCGGGCCCTCAGCCTCCCCGACATCCATAAGTACCAGACTTCTCCCCGATATAGGCTCTCTACAGAGACTCCCGCTTCCACTGGACACAGCTCAGCAATAGAGTTTCCCATTTTGCGAAGGTAATTATGCTGCTACGATATCCCCACGTTCTAAATATTACCCTATTTCAGTGGAGACAGTATAGATAGTGGCAAAATATATCGATATGTCAATCTCAATATTAAAACACAACAATTTGAGCAGTTATGAAAAGATCTCAACATGCAAATCATACAGTTATGAAGATCTGAGAAATCACCACCATCAGTTATGCCCCTACAGAGTACTTATGCACCTGGAGATCCAGGA
This sequence comes from Agave tequilana, assembly GCA_038442645.1. NCBI lineage: Eukaryota > Viridiplantae > Streptophyta > Magnoliopsida > Asparagales > Asparagaceae > Agave > Agave tequilana. Next base: position 9,727 of record JAVJIF010021846.1, on the reverse strand, counting down.
AAAAGGGGGCAACAAGGATAGAAGAAATTGTAAACTCTATAATACACTACTGAATTCATATAATCTCTCAAAATATAGTGAGTTCTCTCTCCTCCTGTGGTTTTCCCAGTTTAGATTTTCACGTAAAAATTTTCTATCTTTGCCTGTTTATCGTGTTGAAGCCTGAATTCCACCCCTGATTTAGATAGACCCGTTCACATCTGTGGTGCGAGATTGATCGTTTGATCAATCGCATTAGAAAATCTCCATCACAAATTGGTGATTTTAGTGAGATCTGAGTCCTTACACTCAAGATCTATTCCCTAAAAATTCAAAAAAAAAAAAAAACCCTCCTCAAAAAGCCTCTTCTACGTCGACGATGGCCCTGAGAAAATAAGTCATCAAAAATGCAACGTCCAAAGGTAAGGCAATCGAAGCCGCTGGAGGCGCAGTCCCTCCACCAACCAGCGATCAACCGCACACCACCAAGAACACAGGCTCCTCATCGTAACAAGAGCTAGTCGCAACATCTAGTTTTCACAGTAGCGCGAAGACCAACTCCTTTAAACATTCTATGAGATGAGAGAGTAGATGAAAGAGCAACAGGCGCAATCAGACCGCGAACGAGAACGGATGGCTCTCGATCGCGAGGACATCCTTTAGAAGCAAGAGAAGTTGAGGCTACTCAACCAACAGCTTCTGGCCCAAATCGCAGCCTCTAGAACAACCCACTGTAAACGGAAGGCGACTTTGAGAACAGCAGGTCTCCCAACTTTCTCACTCTCGATGAACTGATCCAGAAGCGGATCGGGGAGGCCAGACTGTTGGATCACCCGACTCCAACCATGAAGATCCACAAGTTTTCTCTCTCCAAAGAGATCCAGGAGTACGAGTTCCCGAAAAAAATTTCACTCTGACATTCGACTACTAATCTGAAGTAAGTGATCCAGTACAACACATCTGCCACTTTCGGGACAAGTTGGTGATCTGCTCTCGCAATGATCCAGTCATTTGCCTCACCTTTCTTGTCAGCCTGAAAGGCATGGTCTCAAACTGGTTCTACTGGCTACCACCGTGCTCTCTCCACAATTTTGCTAAGGTGACTGAGGCATTCCTCACCCAGTACGCCTCCTGCAAAGAGGTCAAGAAGAGTAGCCACCACCTTCTCTCCGTCAGAATGAGGCAAAGAGATAGCCTCAAATCATATATAAACTTCTTCCAGAACTCACTCACCAAAGTCTCCAACTGTAGGGAGGAAGTTGTCGCCCTCGTGTTTATCAGCAAGCTACAAGTTGCTCATCCCTTGTACAAAGGCTCTTGAAGCACAATGTCGGCAAGATGAGCGAAATCCTTTCCCAGCTCAGCCTTACATCCAGCTTGAAGAGGTGATGAAAGCTTCCTCCAACCACTCCGCAAACCGGGCGATGATGGAGGGAAGTCGAAGTCTTCTTACGAAGCTCCCGATCACGCATAAGACCGATATCGAGGGCAGCCCACTTACAAGAAGCAAAGACTCCTGATCCTCTCCCGAGTTCGCTCCGAGGCAACAGATGATGGAATGCTTCACTCCATTGAAGCTTCCGATAAAAGAAATCTTCAACACTATTAAAGATCAATCATGGATCAGGCGCCCGAAACTATTCCAACATAATCATTCGCTCCCCAGGTTAGAGGAATATTACTCCTACCACGAAGGCAAGGGACACTAGAATATCCACTGTTGGGCCCTCCAAAAGTACCTGGAGAAGCCTGTAAAGCTGGGCTTCCTTAAGGAGTATATCCTCACTCCTGAAGCTGCATCTGAGCATCCGAACACGCAATCTTCACGGGAGTAGCATATGATCATCCAGTATAAGATGATCGATTGACTCCCAGAATTTTGAACACACAGGATATACCTCCTTCCAATTTCAATTTCATGTACTCTATTTCTGATAAAATATTATTTTATTCTCCTAATCATGACAATATATCCCTCTATTGCAGTACTTCCATCCATCATGGTAAATCCACTCAATCGCCCCGTAGATGGAGACTCCCTCACTCAGAGGGTAGAGATAAGATTACTTTACAGCAATACATCCATTCACTCACCATGTAGATGGAGACTCCCTCACTCGGAGGAAGCGATGAGATTATTCCAACAATACATCCATCCACACACCCCATAAATGGGATATCCCCCATTCAAAGGCGGCAACAAGATTATTCCAGCATACATTCATCCACACACCCCGTATATGGGACATCCTCCAATCAGAGGCGGCAAAAAAATTTCTTCGCTGCTAGGATTTCCCCCACTCGAAGAAGTATCTGTACGTCCTGCTGATGGAGTTTACCCTACTCGAAGACATTAATGTAGATATGCCCACGGGCTTTTTCTCGATCAGTCTCCAACTCTGCTGCAGAGATTTTTCCCTCTCAGAGCTCCCGTTTGATACTCCACTGATGAGATTTTCCCCACTCGGAACATAAACACTAGCCTACGGGATCCCTTCGTCTGAACTTACGGGCTGATGAATACATCCATCCGTTCATATTCTGCATATGGGATTTTTCCTACTTGGGAGACATCTCCGATGTGGGATGTCCCCCACGCAGAGGATAACTCTGATGTTAGGTTTACTCCCACTTGGAGGTACCAGATCGTCACTCTGGTGGGGGCCCATATCCAAAGAACACATCCAATTTGTCATTGGGTTGTACCCCACTTCAGGCCATTCTTATGCAAGTCCCGACAAGGATACGATCACGTGTGTCTAGATATATTGGTTGTACACTTATATTGCATTATCTATTATTACATTTCTATTATCTTGTAATAAAAATTTGCTAGTTACTTTGTCTTATTATCTAATTTGTGCAGGTAAAGATTAATGGAGAAGAGAGGATAAACTCAAATATAATCCAACTAAATCGGATTTATTTGGATTTATTATCCTAGCTTGAGTAATCAATGAAGATAATCCCAGATCTACAAGTACAGAGGCAATCCTATCAGGAAACATGAGATATCTAAATAAGAGGATCCACGCAGCCAAGGAGCTGGCCTAATGGTATATAGCGACCATTGGGCCAGCGACTTGGTGTTATCCACAAGCACGCTTCCCCCTCTCCATTTCTTCTATAAATACCATTAGTTCAGAAGGCAGACGAGCACAAGAGAGCAAATAGCGCAGGCTAGGTTTTTATTTCTAGTTTAACTTAGGATTTTTCTTTTTTATATAATTTTCTGTTTATTTGTAACTTAGATTAGAGAGATTCATAAGAAAAAAAGAGGAAGTGAAGTTGAGAGTGACACTGAATGTAAGATTTTTCCTTTCTCTTATTTTTTCTCAATTTAATCGAAGTTGCTTTTTATTCTTGTTTTCTTTTAACTCTTTAAAATACTTTACTCTAAGTTGACTTGTAAATTCATATGAGTCTTATAGCATCAGAATAAGCCTTGCCATTGCGAGTGCCACCGATAGCTCATGATGATGGATTTCTTCTCTTAAGTCTGTATCATTTCATATTGGCTCCTCAAAGTTTTGACGATGTAATGTGGACGGAAACTGAATCCGATCTTATAAGTTATGCACTGATCGCCTCTAATTAAAGGTAGGTCGTTGCCAGGGGTCCAAGGTAAAGCAAGTATCAAAGCGATAAGTAAGTTTAATGAGCATTTTATTAGCTTTTAACTTTGAACTTTCTTTTAATTTCTTAGATTAAAAATATCATAAAAACCAACACCTTCTTCTTTTCATTTCTTTCGATTTTTCCTTTCTAACATAACTCAGTTTTCTTTTCTCTTTCTTTTCAAAACTAAGAAGAAACCTTTAACTGGATTTAGTAACTTAGAAAGAATATCAAAACGCTTTTATCACTTTCCCTTCTTGTGGATCACGACCCCATAGCCACTTGTTATAGCGATAGTATTGAGGAACCCAAGAATATTCCATTCTAATTTCTATATTTTGTTTTCCTATGCAGATTTCGCTTCAATTAAATTTTGGTGTTGTTACCTGGGAGGGACGGTGAATCTTTTAAATTTACTAACGGTTAACTCTTCTTCTCTTATTTTTATGTGCAGGTGTGAATTTCAAGAAAATAACAGCTGCAGAAGGACCATTGCTTGCATGTGTCTCTCCTCTGAAAAAGCAAAGCACAAGGAAATATAAACTGCCGCGGAAATGCGGCTCTATAGGACTACTAACTGTTTTTTTATGGGGATTATTCATTGCAAAATACAGGTTCTGTAGTAATTATTTTTCTCTGTTGTTTAAAACTGCACACTATTTTAATTCAACATTAACTTGATTGATTGTAAATGCTAAAAAATAGTTTAAACTTTGCATCTAGGCATTTGTTTAATCTATTACATTTTCATTATCGCTGAAGAATCTGGAGCAAAGGTATGTCTGCATCGCCTGTAGCTTAAGAAACACGCTTCTATGATATATTGCTCGAGTGTTATTTTTAACTATATACATGCACACGCGCAATAAAATGAATTAAGGGCTTAACCTAAAAACAAGATAAGATGGGAAAGTCATTATCTTTTTCTTAACTCGAAAATCATCTTCTCACTCACTAACCCAAGCCTAAGTAAAACTGAGCAGACATTGGCCCTAGAGACATCTCGGACTCAATAAGAGATCGACCTTGGGAGAAAGTTGTTAGAGTTGACTCAGGCCAAATGGTGTCTAAGGTAACAATTAGAGGAAAGATCCTCAAAAACTAATGGTTTGGCATAATTATGGTTGATCTGAATGGATACCTCGCACTGCGCCTCTACCTGGACGATTAACCTGTGATCAAACTACTGCAATATACCGCTCCTGGACAGTCAACCAGTTAGGAGTCGTCTAGCTCTAAAGTCTACCCTAACATAGGTTAGATTTTTCTTTCTTTTATTTGTTTGTTTATTTGTTTGTTTTGATTATCTTTTTGTGTAATAGAATCATAATTATAATTTTTCCATGCAAATGTGAATCCATATTTCACTCCGACCTCTTTTGACTCGGATATCACCAACCCGGCATTGTATAACTTCAACCAATCAAGTATGCCGGATTGATTTTGTCTGACTCAACGTAAGCCCCGGTCCTAATATATAAATAAGACTGAAACAATCATCTCCCCGAGTCAGTAGGGATACATCTCTCCCGAGTTAAATTTTCAACTACCTTGTCCACAATCCTTCCAAAATTTTGCTTCATATACTCTTTTTCTAGAATAACCGATTGAAAAAAATATGAGCTAGAAAAGAGTCTAGAAGACCTGCATGAGTCCGAGCGATAATTCCAAAACATGACGGACTAAATACTCCCCAAAAATTTTCAAATCCGAGATTCTTACTCTATTTTTTAAGTCCCACCACAATAAGAAAAACCTATTAACTTAGAAAAGAGTATGAAAGGCCTTATTCAGTCCCAAAATAATTTTACCCAATCTATCAATAGGTTAGAAGCATAAATGATTCATTTGATCAACACAGTGAATGATAGGAATGAGAAAACTCTTCCTACCCAATTTTTTACCATCTCTGACACTTCTAACCAAATTGATCAGACGCACGAATCATGGATGTCTTGTAACTATAATCAAGATTCAGTTTTATCACACAATCTTGAACTTGAGTAATCTCAAACATTGAACAAATTGACAAGTTTTCACTTCAAAAAAATTGAACTTGAATATGAATGTGATACTGATCCCAACTTTGTGACTTAGTTTCAAATTTCAAACCTATGTTGACTCCGATATCCTTACCTGATTTGAATCACATCCTGAGCCAACGTTGATTCCCGTGCCTATACATCTTGAACATGAATCACCTATTTTGGAAAGTCACATTCCATTGTTAGGAAATTCACATGAATTTTAATTTTTTGATTTGGACCCAACTTTTGAACATAATCCAACTTTCGAATCTATACTTGATTTAAGTCATATTCCTGAGTCAGTATTGGTTCCCGAACTTTCACTCTTGAGCCTAAATTAACCTCTCTGTCGAGTCACAGTCCATAGTTGGATCTATGTATAGATCATTATAATTTCGAGATGATAAATCTAAATTGGTCATATAACCCACCCTGATTTTTTATGTTAGGGTCTTTTATGATCCTAATCAAATTGGGAATAATAATACTGTAAATAGGAAAGAGCTCATCAAGATGCGTTCCTTGAAACTCCATGTTATTTAGATGGGCAGCAATACTTGCCCCAGTCTGACCACCACCAGAACCAACACCTTGAGATAACATTTTCTTTCCCTTTCCTCTTTTTCATGTATATATGCATTCATTCATACATTGAGGATAATGCATGAGATAGGTGTAGGGAGGGTTTACTAACATATAGGCTATTATTTTTATTTTAAATTAAATTAAATTTCTTTTCTTTAAAATTTTTGAAAAGGAAGAAATAGTTTGACTATTTTTTGTAAGAAATTAAGTTAATTTTAAAGAATAGGAGAATCATAATTAGAATTTCTTATACTTGTCAAAATAAGATTATTTGTTTGATTTCTATGTTTAGAAGAAAAATTGAAAAAATAATTCAGTCTTAATTTTTACCTTGATGAAATATGCATATTTTATACACTTACACACTTAGGGTTTAAAAAACAAATATTCTTATGTCTTATAAAAAAAGAATATATATTATATTTATTAATTTTTTTTGATTAAGCTGGGTATTTATGCCTCATAAAGAATAGTATTGTGGTCTTTTTGTCAAATCCTTAGTCCTTGGAGTGTTTTCTCACCTGGTACCCTAGACCGCCGGTTTGAGAGTCATTGTCTAAAGGTTCGTTACATGAGCGAATTAGAAAGCCTAAAGAATTAAGAAATATTACCATCAGAATATGTGTAAAATAAAGCATAAGAGTTATAGTTGAAGAATCCCTAGTCAAAATCTTCACAGTCACAAAGATGCATAAGATTTAGGATAAAATAAAAAACTAGGTGAGAAATACAGTTTTAATTCTTACCTGATTGATAACAAGTTTTTAACTAAAAACTAAGTAGAGGAATAGATTAGTAATCCTAAGACTTATAGATTACTTGATGTAATCCCCTGATCCCGGTGTACGTATCACCATATCGGTACGCGATACGACGTACAAAGTTGATTTGACCTTTATGGTAGTCTGATTGAGTCGGTTCAGTTTCAAATATCACTTTCTAATATTTTAAATTTTTTAGGATTTTCTGGAATTTTTCTGGATTATTTTGAAAAATGTCCGTAATCGGTGTCGACTGATACCGATAATCGGCTCTACGATTTTTAATTTACAAATGGAGTTGTATTTTGAGAATCCGCTTTCACCATGTGTCTTATAATCATATTTCTATGTTTAGGTATTTTTGGGGATTTTTCTGATTTATTGAAAATTCGGCCAAACCGGTGTCGCCTACTATCGGCGAGACACTCCGGGATTTTTAAATTGCAAATCGGATTGAATTTCTGTAAACCGTCTTCATCTTACATCTCAAGATAATATTCTCTATTTTCTTTAATTTTTGGCACCGTTCGGGAGCTGGTCGAATATTGAGCCAATATTATAATATTAAAATATTATTATTTTAATCTTTTTTTTTTCATTCTTTTCTCTTCTCTTCTCCCTTTATCTGGAAATTTCCCCACCAGCCGCCTCTTAACCCACCGCCTCTCCCTCTCTCTCCTATAAAAAACCCCTCTTCTCATTCTCTCTCAAATTTTCTCTCCTAAACCTCTCTCTTCTCTCTCTAATTGCTCTCTCTCTTTCCCCCAAACTCGGATGGCCCAAAATAGGTAGGCAACCAGGTTGGGACATCTTTATTTTTACTTATGAGAGAGGTGTATTTTTGGCAATATCTAAGTTCCCTACATAGCTACCATGCCAGCTAGGTCTGGCAACTGGTCAAATTCATATGGGTTTGCTTGCGATCTCTGTTTCTTTCTTTCTGGCTCCTCTTCTTATTCATCTTTCTCCATTGGAATATGATTCAGATTTCTCTCTCTCTCTCTCCTCCCTCTCTCTCTCTATCTCTATCTCCCCTCTTCCCCGGCCTGACAGCCGCGCCGCCGCGGCCAGGATCGCCGGCGGCCCCCGCCGCCGCCGGTGATTGGTAGTGAAAGTGCATTTTATCATCATATTTACCATCACATTTTTCATATTTATTCATTTAATTCTGCACATTTATTAATAATTTGTATTTATTGTGTGCAGGCCTCGAATTATTATTTTAACAATAAATAAAGCTTAAAGAGCCCAAAGCCCAGATCCAAGCCCATATTTGAAGCCCAAGAGTCAAAGTGCAAATACACAAGGGCCAAAGTTGCAATACAAAGAAGAGGGAAGGATAGACTTCTATTCAACCCTAAACACTTGCGGATGATGATAAAAGCTAAAAGAAGAGAAGGAAATTCGTGGAAAAGATTTGGATCTAGTAACTTGATTCCCAAGTTATATCCAAATCCAAAGATGAAGAGCCTAGATTCAATTTCCAGAAGGAAAATCCCAAATGGACGGATCAGGAGAGGCCACGCGCCAAAGCGCGTGGCCAGAAGCCACTAAGTGCCGCGGACCCGCGGCAAAAGCGCGGCATTCTGGATGAGTTAGAATCCCAGATTTTCGTGGGCAAGTTCATCCAGGACTCCTCGGCCTTCTGCACCTATAAATATCTCCTGCAGTGCAACGTACAGAGTCGTCCAGAGAGAGCCAAGGCCAAAGTTAGGGTTTTTTAAGGTTTTCTTTCCACCTTTGTATATTTTTTTTATTTTCTTTTTGAAAAAGCTGAGAGGAGATGATGTATTCATGGAGGAAGGGATCTGCTTGTACTGATGGTGACAGTCGGTGTAAGTGTTATTTTTCCACATTGTTTAATAATCGAATCAAGGCTTGTTTTATTTTATTCTTGTATTATTCTAGTTTCTTTATTCTTATTTTAATCTTGTATCTACTTTCTTCTATTTGTTCTCTAATGTCTTGCCCACCATGAGATCCAACTGCTTCGAGAATACCTAGCCGAAGAAGGAACCTTGACGGCCCAATGGCGATGAACAGGTCTTCATAGCTTGTTTTTCATTTCGTAGAGTAGATTAAGAAGCGGACGATCCCATAAGCCGTGCTTGTACACCTTCCAAGAAAAGGGAATCATCGCAACGGTTCAAACGGCAAGCAGACTAAGAGATAAGTTTTCTTTCTTTTTATTTTCTTTTCTTTTTTGTAGATTAAATCCACATCTTCCACAATTCTTTTTCTTCCATCCATTGTAAATATCATCCATTGTAAATACCACTATTTAACTAATAAAATAAAAGCTTTAGGTATAACTTGCTTAACGCTTCCATCGCAGTCCCTCCCTGAGGATCACGACCCGCATAGCCCTGCTACCGCGGATTAGAACTGAGACTTGCACATCTATTCTTAAACTAACATATTATATTTTGTGTGCAGGAAATATCAGTCAACAAATTGGCGCCGTTGCCGGGGAGGGACGGTAAGTTTATCTCTAAAACAAAATTTAATTTTTAACTAATTCTTTATTCTTTTCTGTTTGCAGGTTTGGAGAACAGGAAACAGAAACAGAGCAAGCAGCAAGACATACAGCAACCAGTGCCTCTGCCCTCGAAGGCAGAGCACGAGGGCCGGCAAGTTGCCGTGGAAACGCGGCCAGAGCCGCGGATCCGCGGCAAGTGCAGTGAACTACTAATTCAGTTTTTGGCAGATTGCTGAAATTTGAGATTACTGCTTACTGCTCTATTCTGTTTTGTTCTG